>DWDU01001978.1:0-13505 GCA_018245575.1 Jemadia suekentonmiller
GCCCGACCCGGGAATCGAACCCAGGACCTCCCGATCGGCAGTCGCACTTGCAACCAACACGACCAACGTGGCAGTCATTTTAATTGCTGTAATTATTGTATTAAAAGTTTCATTGTAAGTAATGAAACTTTTAATATTTAAATTAAAATAGAACCGTACAGCGAAATTGAATTTCGTTCTTCCCACAACAAAATACACACTGCCTTATCGGCAGCTCTGCAGCCGATACGCGTCTACAATTGGATTCGCACGCAGTACTTATACACTGAACGATTCGTGAAAAATTAATGAACCGTTTGCCTGTATATATTATAATATAAATAGTTTTCGAGCCTTTGAAAGCAGATGGAATCCTCTTATACTTTACGCCAGAATAGATGTTTTTACGGCCAAATAGTGTTATTAAAAAAATATGCACCAAAATCTTTGATTGATACCAATAAACTTTGATATTGACTAAAAGTGCACATATGTACGGTCTGAACACCGGCCATCGTCGCGACTTTTATTATTTCTTTGTTGAAGGTGCGTCTCCTCTCGGAATGACGAGGGTTAAGATCGGAGTGTGACATGCTGCCGAGTGAGAGACGACAAACTTCATACGCCAGAGATAAAATGTAGTTATAAATGCCAAGGTTTGAACCCCTGGCCTCGGTGTGACAGGCTGAACTGTAAAATACTAGGCTACTTTCCGGTGAAATTAATGAAATTAAAGTAACTCAAATAAAGTTTATTAAAATTACGTAAAAATCAACGCCTAAATAAAACTGAACTAATAGGCAATCAGAAGTAGTAAATATTTAGAATATTTTAGAAAAAAAAAATTTTTTCAGGCAGCAAACAGGAATTATGGCATTTTTTGGAATAAAAAACTTACATTTTAAAATGAATGACTTGGTTTGTTTGCATAACTATAGCTCATTGTTATCATTTCAGACAAAATACTTATACTCGTACATGCATCCATCCATCATTTATATGTAGATATCTCAATTATATTTAATTTCAAATAGAAAACAATTTATGGGTTTCGTGATTTGATTTTTATTTTAACCTAATACAATTAAGTATTATCCGTAAGAAAACGCTGTAGTAACAATTGTACTGGTTTTATATTCCAAAGTTGTTCGGATGTTTTAATCATGTTAAACTCCGCTACGAGGTAAAACGCTTATTTCATTTTGAGTTCTCTTATACAATTACAATTCGTTTTGACTTAGAAGTAGTCTATGAGTCCGCAAAACTCATGCAGAAAAAAAATCTTGTTTTGAAAATGTTATTTAAAATTGGGCATCTTATTTGTTCATTATATTTACATTGTCCATCCTTATAGTTATGGAGAAGGTTGGTAATATTTCCCTCATAATATAATTCGTATATTTCATGTTGATTTTGTTACCTCAATGGCATTTATAGGTAAAAATTTGAAAAGAACATTTAACATAAATTCTCCATCCACTTTTCACGTGTTCTCTATTTCACTTATCTGTGAGCAGAGCACAATATTAAGTATGTTCATCGCTGACGAAATATTACTCAACTTCCAACCAAATATATTGTTGTAATTTCGCACGAAGGACGTATAAAACATAGCTCATAAAACAATAGATAATAAATATTATGATTTAGTTTCACTTTCTGCGCGTAAAGTCAGCAGAAAGAGTGTTTGTTTATGCCACGACTGACGGTCTAGTAAGAATTTTTTTGTATTATTGTTGTTATCGATGAAAGTTACTGCTGTTCTGTGACAGTTGCTGTCTTCAGTTTCGCTTAGTTTCACTGGAACATGAAACGTTCCGAAATGCCACTCAAACCAAATCTAACATTAGTTAAGGACATGACTATATACTATGTACCGGCTTTACTCCCGTAAGTTTTCTCGGGATGACCCGCCTAGCTTCGGACCTACGTAAACGAATTGACGAAGGAGTTGTGACCGAATTTTTATAAAATCACACCACAGATTGAGGCTTTTAATGTAGTCCTATGTTTTAGTGAAAGTTTTACCAACTAAACCAAGGTTTACCAACTAAGTGATTATATTGAATTCTTCTACCGTATATAAACATATTTTTGTGTATCGATCTTAAGTGTCCAGAATATTGTTAAACAACTGTATCATTTTTATATTGCATTGCATGTATTTTAATGTTCAATTCCCATGTTTAACTTAAACATTTAATTGAAAAAATTATTTCAACTATTATTCGGACGGTACCTTGGTAATATCCGGCGTATTGAGAACAACGGGTCGGTCAAATAAATATCGTCTGTTATAGTTCCTCGGCTCATACAACTGTCGGCATAAGTCACATCCTACTATTATTGTAACTTGATATCGAACATAAATATGCGTTTTGCTGTGCAAAAGGTAAGATTGCGGAGACAGCAACGTGCGTTAAATCAAAAACCTTGAATGGTAACTCCAATCGAGTAATGAAGCTCATTGGTTGGGAGTTATTCATGGTCTTGGATATTATAACATATCTCTTATATTAAAAAATAAAAAAAGTGAGGCAAAATTTGTGATACAAAAAATTGTCATTTTGGATAGATGTTGATTAGTAGAAAAAATAAATCTTTTCCTTATTGTACGTACAAGTCGGCGTCTAAAAAAAATAAAAGAAGAACGTTAAGTGAACTGCATGAGCACATAATGCGATGCATTTGTCTACTTCTTTCAACTCATAGAGAGTAGAAAAAATATAAAGAGAAAAGAATTCACTTTCTTTAGTGTATGAACAATATTAAAAATCCTCTCGGGTGATCTAGACTTCTTATTAGCATCAGGAAATCTAGTTTCCAGTAGCCGAGTGATATAAATGATACCTATATTACAAAAATAACACAAATGTTACAAAAACCTTTGCTGAAACGAGATGAAATTTTCTGCCGCAAAATACAAATAATGATATTTTAATAACGCGGTTAATAATGACACGGTATGTATTATATAAAATTTATTTATGTTTTATAGACCACTTTACAACACGTATGGATTATATTCATCATTTATTGTTGCCAAGCCAGAATTTTAACACCAAAGACTTATGGCGAATTAATGTAAAGCTTCAAGATTAAGATTAATTAACTAACTGCCTGGTTGGCCGTCTTTGTTGCAAGGGCGACTGCCCGTCGGGAGGTCCTGGGTTCGATTCTCAGGTCGGGCACTCAGATTCTTCTAATTTAGATTTTCTAGTCGTGGCTCGGAGTCTGGATATATGCCCGGTGTATAGCAATAACTTCACCACCTATTCCATAGGGGGACGTAAACGTAACTGGTGAAACGTGGGACTGTAGGTATTACATTCCTCTGCCTACCTCTTCGAGGATTACAGGCGTGATGTTACGTTTTTCAAGATTAATCAGTACCAAAAAAAAATATTGAACTCAAACAGATGCAATTTAGACTTAAATTAACGCTTTATCTGGTCGGTATGGCAACGAATGTTACAGATGGCATAACTTTATTGACCTCTAACGGAACAAAAGCCAACAACAATATTGATGTGATGGCGGCATTAAATGTTTGTTTGGTTTTCGAGGATTGTTATTACACCTTTCCAATTTCAATGTAAATACTATTCAAAATGTATTATCAGTTTGCCGACTAGATGCTAGTTCCCCCTCCGCGCCCGCCTGCGTACGTGCGACGGTCTAGGCGCCACGGTCTGATGCGCCAGCTAAGCCACGCGCAGCGCGCGCGTCACTTAGCTGAGTCGACAGATTTCATGTTCGTGTATCATGTATGAATATCATGTGTGTACGTATCTATTTGTACAGTATGTGACGTTTCTGTGTTTGTCATTAGTTTTTGTAAAAACATTTGTAACAAAAGGCACCAAAATGTGACACTGAAGTCAATGATCAGGGTTTACTATTTTTATTAATATTATGTTTTAAGGAATGTATATAGCAGATACAAGCTACTAATATTTCCTAATCAGCACTATCTTGGATGGTCCTAGGCTTTCTGAATACAGTCGCTACCCGGATTCCAAATAAAACCGTTTATAAAACTTTAATTAATAATATGTGTATTGGTTGTCTTACAAACACTGCCCTTAATAGTATATAGGTACATATTTATAACTAAAATCTAATTAACGATGTCACAAAACAGACAGACATTAGTTAAAATTTACACTTGTTAGAATTATCGTTTTGCGTCTGGAAATGTTATTGTGTAGGATACAAGAAAATACATAATTTCGGTATTGTCATGAAGATAACGATTTTCGACACATTTTTATAATAACGTAAATATAGACAGAAATGCCGTGAGATCTATAGATACACATAGATTAGGAAGGAAGAAAAATCACTAGGGAGAGATCACGACTCTCAGTAATGAGGAAGATGACGCGAAGATGAGCATATATAAAGAAGATAAAAGATGTTAGTACCACATCACTACGTCACGTATACAGTTCATTAGTCACTAATTACTCGTATTAAATAATTGCTGTATTAGGACAATGTAGGTATATAAGTTTTCTTTCTGTACGCACCTATGCGTAACAACATACATTCTTGCAATAGATTATAATTATAAACGTAACATCACGCCTGTAATCCGCACAAAGGCAGGCAGAGAAGTGTAGTACACTCCCATTTTCAGTAGTTACGTTTAGGATTAACTGTGGAATAGTGGCTGAGTGTATTGCCATACACCGGGCACAGTGCAGACTTACAGCCATTACTAGGAATTTAAGATTAGAAAAACCTAACAGTGTAACCTAAGCCGGGATCGAGCCGAGGATCTGTCTGTCAGTAGCTGCGCATGCATGCCCTGGACCGACGAAGCAGGCAAATGTTATTGAGATTACAATTATTATTGAAAACAAAAATGGTGTGTTATGGGACGCACGATGTTGGGTACTTAGGTACATCTGTCGACGACGAATAACATATAGTGATTTAGTCCGTTGAAGTGAACGCTACAATTTATAACAAACAGTCCGTTATAAAATGTAATTTAATGCTCGTTATTATAATCAAAATGTTCACTTTACTTATAGGAGTATCAAACAGTGTAGGAACTCGCTGTCTGTAAAAGTACTGTAGAATACATATACGAGTATGTATTAGCGATTCTACGCCGCAGGAATCTGTGTGATCAAGAAAGTATCTAAGCAATGATCGAGGAAACACCGTAAGCTATTACATTCAGGTGCCCGTATGCCACGAGAGATGGATTATCTGCACTTATAATAAGTACATACATATATTCGTAAGTTAGAGCCTATACGCTGAAAAGCTAGCTAGTTCAATACGTGAAATATGAAAGGCATTATGACTGTGTGAATTGTCAGAATAACAAAAGAGAAAGATGAAACGACTACATGAGAAGAAATAAAGCGCAAAGTTCTGTCAAAAGTCTGGAAAAGTACTAACGAAATACTAACTGCTTTAATTATATTGCAAAACAGACAACTTAAATTTAAATAAATAACAACAGAATCGATATAACTTTGAAAGTTAATTAGTTTTACTTTAGTTTTGACCTCGATTATTTATTATAAAATAAATACCAGATTGAAAATGTTAAATAGCATATAAATAAGGAGATTTGAAAAGTACGGCGATTATAAAAATGCGGTAAATTTCACACTTGGAAATTCACCCCGCGTTATAGCAGCCATTCAGTCTCTTATGAATCAGTAAATCACACTTGTACATTCATTGTACTGTGAATAAGCCGCTACAATAGACTGTAGGGCTGTACTTCGGGATTACTTATTAAGATGGAAAGAGCAATGCAGAATTGTTTCATTACTTGTAAAGTAATATTTGTGTACAAATCGGCACTGTGACTGCCTTGTTGGTCGTGTTGGTTGCAAGCGCAATAGCCGATCGGGAGGTCCTGGGTTCTAATCCCATGTCGTGCACTAGATTTTCTAATAGATCGGAGCCTGTAGTTGTGGCCGGTGTGTGGCAATAGGCTCACCACTTATTATACGGTGGGATATAAACGTATATAACTGTTGAAACGTGGAAGTGTTTTAAATTTTCTAATTTAGATTTTCTCGTAGTGGCTCGGAGTCTGGATATGTGTCCGATGCATAGCAATAGGCTCACCTCCTATACCATATTGGGACGTAAACGTAACTGGTGAAACGTGGGAATGTTTTACATACCTCTGCCCACCTCTTCGTGGATTAAGGGCGGGATTTTACAGTACTGTACAAATCAAAACGAATCTTTCATTTTCTCAGTAACTACAACAGTCGGCAGCTACCCTCTTTTCATCTCACTGCTAGGCTCGGGTATCTCTGGAAACCTCGATAGACTTAGACCATATTCTGTTAGGAGCTGCTCTAGTGCAGATTTGTATGTAAACTTAATAAATAGCACAATCTTGTTAATACACATTATCGCTTTCATTCGCCTTATAATTGTGGTGAACCGAGAAAAAACTGCAAACTACGTACCTACATGAAATTATGGCGGGACGCATATCGTAGACAATTGGAAGTGGTCAATGGCAGCCCTACGGGACGACAATGCGGCTAGATATTCAATGATTTACGTCCGGCCGTGCTTCTTGCCGACCACACAATGTTATCCGATTCAATTCAAATGAAGTAAAGTGGCAGGCAGAGAGAACAGGTCAATTCAGCCATCGCTTACAGCCTGATGCTATCGAACCGCGCAAACAAACGTAATGACAGCTAAATATCTATTATTTCAATGGTTCATTTATTAATTCTCGGTTATTTATGGGTTTTGTTTCACAATATTACTACAATAAATATTCCCTTATAAGTGACGTCATAATAATAATTAGTAACTGACGTCGAGTACAAATAAATGTTGCTTCTAAATAAAAGTGCTTTTGTTGCCGAACCTTTTATCGTTACACTGTCGGAATACGGGTCTCCTTTCAGATTAAGAGCGTTAAAACGATAGTCTTCCACGCTGGCCAAGTGCGCGTTGGCAGTCTTACTTTTAGAGAACATTTATTCTTTGAATTCTAAGGTGTGCAGATCTCTTCAGGATGTTTTCCTTCACCGTTATAGCTAGTGATATCTACACTTGAGGTAGACGCCATGATTTGAACGCGGGCCTCTGGAGTGAGAGGCTGAATTTCAAACCACTAAGCTATCACTGCTCTCTTCAAAAAAGTACCGTAAAGTACCTTAAAGTACTTGAAGTACCTTCCTTCACCACAATGTGCGATTGGATTATAAAAGTACACATGATTTAGTGAAAGTGTCCAGTTGCAACTAGTGCCCGGAAATGGGTCGTTTATTATTCTTTTATCTGTCATTTTTTCTACACGACATTCTCAGCACCTGCGTCCGATAACATTCGCATTCTACATTTGTTATCATTCTTTCATTTGTCATTCTTTGTACATGTCGCAATCGAAGCATGTAATATAAAAAGTGGTAAACAAAGTAAACAAAGTAAACAAAGGTGAACCCGTGGAGCGCATCCCCGCATTGCGCCGGCGCGAGGACGCGGAGACACACTCCACATAGCACGCTCACTGAGCGCGCCGACGATACCATGACGCACTATGTTCGCGCCCGCGCCCGCGCTCATACAACAGGTTGTACTCCGTGGGTGTGGAGTTTTTGCACCTCAATGGTCACGATTACACGATACGTCATCTGTGTTAATCAGCGGCTCCGTTACCATGGTACAGTCTGGTGGTAGTGTGTGACAAATTACAACAACTGACAGTGTTGCAATTGTTATTTACCTTTTCTAATTATTAGCCATTTCGTCATATTTTATTAATTCTTTTGCTACCTCATCATATCATAGATTTGTCTATATGATGTCTACGCCACATTTCAGTCGCGAAGTCGCGTGAAAAAGTTAGTAGCACTGAAGAACCCGCGCGCATGGGTAAAATATTGCTCCTTTTTTATTCCAATAATAATAACAACGGTTAGGCAATTTCTTATCAATTTCGCCATGAGCGAAAGCCGAGGAAATCCCTAATGTAACTACATTATCAGGCCCCTTGGGGTCCCTCGAGAGCGAATTTGCTGGGTATTAAAAATAGATGTTCTTTCAAAAAAAAATGGCTCACGGAATTCTACAGAGAATTGGAGGAATACTTCTGTTGGAGGAGTGTTTAATTTTCCTGTATATATACGCTATAATAGTAAGACGATAGAATTACAAATTTATCGCTATATACATATGTTATTATGAATTACGGATGTATTAACTTAAGTAATATCGCTACGTTGAATAGAGATACTTCGCCACTGCACCAATTAAAGCATGAGAACGAGTCTCCATGGTGAGTCGACCCCATAGGGATTGAGAAAACGTGAAAGAAAGAGGAATTTTAAAGAAAAACGTGAATTTGATACTATAAGATATCCCCATTTACCAGAAAAGAAGACTCGCGTGAAGGAAAACAATAATATGAAATTCATGAAAAAAAATCAGACTTATAAGACGTATCTTTCATAGAACAGCAACAAGTCCAATTAGAAGAAGAATTCAGCCAATACCTCTCCATCGTGGCTCAATTAAAACAGAACACCATGCCTGTGTCCAAATTAAGTATTAAGAGCACTTGTGCGCTGTTCTTCCGCGCGCCGAGAACGGACGGCGATCAAATATGTATGTACGAGTAGTTTCTAAGTGCATTTCTGAAGCTGGATGCTTGCGTTACCCAGTTGCTAAGAGACGTGAACGATCTTATCTGTTAACAATTAATTATTGTTGCACATGTTTACATAATAATTTGGTGAGATCATCTCCTGCAATCCTTAAGGTTTTGATTTAGGTAGTAATTGTTTTTAGGAAATCCAGGCATGGATCCGTCAACACTGAACGACGCGGACGTGACATGGGAACCGGACCGAGGTTTTTCCTAGACCATATCAAATAAATGACAATGGTGTTTAACTTAGTGAAGGGTCAAAGTGCCAAGCCCAACAGAAGAAATAAATTGCGTAAATGTGCATCAATAAATAATTAGCATGGAACAACACAAGTGTCCTTTATTATTTTCATGTTGCGCCTAATTGCCTGTTGGCTCGCTATTAATCAGCGGACACAGGGCGAGGATTAATTTATAAAAATAAGCGAAAATTAATTATAATTAATAAGAAAATAATCGTCATCATCGGCCTGCCTACGTTCACTACTAGACGTAGGCCTCTCCTGAGGGCTTTTGAGTATAATCCCCTTGCTAGGTATGCGGGGTGGCACGGCTCCGCGCAGCGCCTGCGCGGCTGCCCGCATGCGGCTAGTATATTTAACCGTGCCTCAGTAGGCTACGCCGTACCGCGATCATCCAACAGCTTGTTGAGTCGCTTCTAACGACAACTTGGTACTCAGGTATGACATCGAGGGATGTATCTTTTCTCAGCCCCGACACGGATGTGATATTCTATAATTATCAGTCTCAAAAATTGGATTGATTTTGATCCGGTCTACTTTTTGTTACGTGTACACAATAACAAATTAGAAGACAGCAGGTAGCAAGACTACAGCAATGAGGCTGACACTAATCGTTAATCCAGTTAGTAATTATTCTATTCGAAATTGGGATTACAGGAACATAGCCTTCACGGTGACTTTTCCTTAATGCAGTTAAAATAAATAATATCATTTGTTCATATTAAGTTTGCGTTTCCAAAAACACTCTTCCACAGCGTAATTATTTTCAAGGAGACTAAATGCGAGACAAGCCGCTTCCGCTCATGTATTGTGACAAACTTATTTAGGGTTAACATTAAGTATAAATTAAATTTAATTGCTTGTATATCACTATTAGTATTGGAAGTGTCAAAGGGTCACAAGACGTAAAGTAACGCTCTTTGTACTGACAGACATAGTGAGAAATATTGTCCACCAATTATAAACACAGACAAAGTCGACAGAAACGATTCCACGTCCCTACTTGCAGTCGTTAACACACAAATGATACGGCTGCGATGTCTCATACGAAATATTTTAGTTTGTTTAAACTTAAAAGTTATTTAAGCCCGCAGTCGGAAACTTTTCTATTGCATATCTCCCTCAACGTTACTGAAACTACAGAACTCGCCTGTACTTTATGCTGCGCTTCCTAATGAAGTTCCCGACATAACGTGGGGAATCACGTGATCGATGCTGCATCATCAGTTCGATTTTCGTTAGCGGTTTAGTATTTTATTTTATTCGGACAAGTATGAATCATAATAATTGTATTAGCGTCGCAGATGCATCCTACCAACTGATATAAAAGAAAAAAAATTGACATACATTAGTAAACATCTCAAATCAGTGGAATATAAATAAATCCCCAAAATCAATTATATAGTACGAACACAAGAATCTTTGTTTAGCGCGCGAACAAATTGCGCCAATGGGATGTTGTATTAATGAACGCGGTAAACCGTAGCGCGCTCCAGAATTAATTATGTATCAAAGTAAATCGAACATAAGGACTTTCGATTCGAGACGTTTGTTTAAATGCAATTCTCGACGATTTAATTTACAAAGTTACGGCGATATTTTGATTTACACTTCTGCACATACCTAATTGTTCGCAACGCGGTAGCCTGGGACCTGATCCCTCCTCGTTTTTGAAAGAGGATTTGTAAACAACAACAACGATAACAGGATAGACGGCGTGACGACAAATGAATGCGACGGTCCTCCGCTACGCGGTTTACAAGCTTTGGAAACATTTCAGTCAATGTTAACGGCGATGGGAATTGGTGTACTATATGTCTATTGGCAACGAGAACCACATATTATTTGATGGCCCGCCTGCGCCTGCCCGTTGGCCAGGTTAATTTGTGAAAGAAAAACAGAAAGTAACAAAAAATACCAATAATACCAATAAATATCAACGTACAAACATGATTATCCAAAGTCAACGCGCAGTGATCGATATTACACGTACGAGACGCGGCTCGCTGTTGGTCGCCGTCCGTACCTACTTCAAATATTTACTCGCCGCGAGAAAGCACTGCTGTATGTGTGGCCACGAAAACTGCACTTTCCTTGTGAAAATAAAGTATTTTATTGATAATGTTGTTTTCTTGTAAAGTGATACATAAAGTAAATCGGAGAATATAAATTCTGTAAACATAACATATCTGTTTGTTATACTGTCTCAAGGCGTTGAACGCGATAATAATGATTACAAACATTAAAAAGACATCTTTTACTAACAGTTCTACTGGACTTAATCTCAATAAATAATATTTTGGTGTTGTTATTCTGTATTGTAATGACTTAATGGGTTTATGCCTCCATTATTATTTTTATGTATTATGTGATTTGTATGTAAAAGTATGAAATGAATGATTCATTAATTTCACTGTAATTATTAAATATAACAGTCAATATAAAATATAGGAATATGTATATAAATGTAACACGATTTTTAGCCTGAAAGTATTGTAGGCGCCCCCACAGCCGCTACCAGCAGAGCTGCAACACAAGAGTGCTCGAGGGGGCTCGGCGGCGCGTCAGTAGCTGTTAGTTAATGGACGAGGGCTTTCTTCCGGATATCTCGATAGTCCATTGATTTATTTATTTGTATTCGTACAACGATACAATCTGACGTGTACGTGTACAAACATACATGGATTTCAGATACACATGACTCTGTAGATTTAAAGACAAAAGTACGGAGGTAGGTGGATACGGAAGCCGCGGTACACAGTCCGTTATCTTTATCTTCAATTTTACAGATTTTATTATTAATATTACATTGTCAAGTCAGGTCCCTCACGTGGCAGACATACCGACTGACTAATATCTCTATCTTTGTACATCTGACGTGTTCCTCCTGCATTCGTCACTCTCTCGTCCGCTGGTTTCCATGTCATCGGTCTCCCCATCAGCCAGTATCTGACCTTTTATATTTAGGACAAATGGCGTAATATGTTCTAAAACACAATTGGCTTACTTGGTAAGTCCCTCTATCTCTAACTGCTCTATTCTTAATAGCTATAAATAAATGGTATTGGAGTCCGCGAGACAGGACTAAACAAGCAGTGAGGATAGACAATAGGAGTTAAGAGGCGCTTCCTGTGAAATTTCACGGCGCGTCCCAGGTCAATCAGCTCCTAACGAAATAAACTGCCACTTCCACATTCATGCTCGCTGTGCTCCACGACTGATAGGGCTGGCTACGATTTCTTGCCCGTTTTCATGATTACTTTTTAAAATTATTCATTAACAAATTCATTGTCGATGTACTGATAGGGCTGCCTGCCATTTCTGTGTTTGTTAGTTCTCTCACCTGCGTCATCATAAGCAGCGCGTTCACCGTACCTGATCTGGACGCAGGTCTTCTCAAATAAAGAGAAAGGCTTCGTTTTTATTAAGTCTTCCGCGTTGGCCATATGTGGGCT
Source organism: Jemadia suekentonmiller (assembly GCA_018245575.1). NCBI lineage: Eukaryota > Metazoa > Arthropoda > Insecta > Lepidoptera > Hesperiidae > Jemadia > Jemadia suekentonmiller. The sequence continues at coordinate 12,333 of DWDU01001978.1, forward strand.
GGCAAATATCATGTACTTCGGAGAACATCGTAACATCGTAGAGGTACGTGTGTATTCACTATATTTCCATATATAAACTTAAAAATGCACAGAACCTCATATAGTTAAAGGTTCAAGGGAGGGTTCGCATCTCTGAACTACCCAGTGGGAGGATGAATTGGAACGGTTAGGATATCGGTGCTCTGTAATAATGATTTTATTTACAATTAAGACGTTTGTAATGTAATGCTACTTATCACTCTCGACACCGTTCGTGCGACAGTCTAAATATCTATTTCCCGAGCTATTGTACCTGCATTCCTTTTCTTAGCTACTGTCTCCTCTCTAGCTACCCTGTGAGAGTCCCGGTCTGACATTAGAGTATAAAATATTATTATTATTTCAGCTAGTCAGTGTCTATATAAAACAGGATTTTACGTAATCAAGATTACTTTTACATCAATGTTATTTACAATGCACTGATAAATATTTTTAAATTCCGCATCCGGTGAAGCCCAAACACTACTGTTATAAATATTGTATAGACTATTCCTTAGTGGCAATCAGCGATAAAAAAGAAAGGTTCTGCGTAAATGGTTAAATATGTCTACTAAGGAAATAATTGTTAAGAAATTATTAGGATTATTTTCACAATAAATTATTTCTTTCGTATACATAACAGTATTTTAGAGCTACGATATAGCTTAACTAAAATAATACGATGCATTACAGCAGCGAAGCAAAGTGAACATTAATTGAATGTTCTTTCAACGATTATAATAGTGTGGTAGCGGCGAGAGAACAGGAGACAGGCAACAAGATACGCGACAGGCTCGGAACACCACGCCGGTGCGGCGGCGCGCGGCGGCGAGCGTCGCGGAACAAATTAATATTGTTGTAATGGCGGCGCCGCTCATAAATTATTCTTATCTGAGTTTTTTAAAGTGTTCTTCCGAGGGGAAACAAGAGATTCCGGTTTGTAAGCTCTCCCGTGCCCGCGGTTTGCATTTATTAGCAAATGTATTATCGCTCCTCCTACTGTGTCGAGTGGGGATAAATATTAAGCGTAGTTTGCCGATACATTTCGCATTACCAACAGCTGAATGAAAAAAAAAATGTAACATCACGCCTGTAATCCCCGAAGAGGTAGGCAGAGGAGTGTAAAACACTCCCACGTTTCACCAGTTACGTTTA
>DWDU01001979.1:0-13501 GCA_018245575.1 Jemadia suekentonmiller
CGTGTGTCATTATTTTTTGTAATAGTCATTACAGTTAACCGTGTATCTATATAAATCACATAATTGTTTTTATCATTATATACCCCGATATCATTATATTGTAATTAATCAATAAAAGTTTTGACAGACAACATAGTCTTGGTACTCTAAACCATACTGTTTTCAGCGTGTTAGTTGAAACAGCATTATGCAGGAATGTCAAAATGTGAAAAGTCCCTAAGGTTACAGTCTTCTACTTGTGATAATATGCCTGACTAGTAGATGCTATTGTATTGTTGAGATAAAACAATATCATGGCTAACGTTATTTATAGTTAATGCTACATTTTTTAAACACTTGCAGTGAGTGCATGAATTTTAAGACTTGACGTTCTTGTATTTTTACGTAAAATTGATTGAGAATAACTCTAGTAATGCACCTGGATATTATTAAAAATCAAAGAAAAACTTGGTTCCAAATTAGTATTGAAATTTTGTATCATACTTACATATCTTCACGCCAGGTCCCTTACGGGGTAGACAGAGAGCACGGAATGCAAATAACTCTATCCTTATAGACCTGCCGTCCCTCTTCCACATTCATCACTCTCTTCATACATGCACGTCGATTTCGGTGACTTCTGACTCGCCCATCAGCCAGTATCTGGCTTATTTAATCGAGATAGGATTTGTATGTATTTGTATCATAGGAACTGTTGAATTATAAATGTCACAAATCATAAATGATGTTTCCAATTCGTGGATGGTAAATGGTTGGTGTCCAAAACCAAAACCGTATTACTTATAGATACACAACGAAAATATTATGAACAATGTTCATTTATAGGGAAAATGTTGTAGTCCATATTATTTATGTTTATTTGCAAAGCGGAAAAAACAAAAATAGCTGGTCATTAAAACCATCTCTTTCATTCTACGTCTGTGTGTTTAATATGTGTATGGATAAAAGTAATGAATAAATAAGCAAAATGGCAAGGATATGTAGAAGATTAAAATAGAGTTTTCCTATGTATTTTATACCTTATTATTGAGGCTGAACAGAATCTTAAGTAATTTTAGATGACCTATAAACATTCAGATGTTTGCGAGTAAAATATTCTATTGATAAGTTTAGAAAATGTTAATCGACATATCTTGTTAATTGGTACAATTTTAGAAACTAGCGACCCAGGTCAAAACAGCAACAGTCGGCTTTAAAAGCGATTCTCTGTTGTTGGAAAATACTCGTTTAGCTACAACGTTTTCGGATTTCAATATTTCGAGTATTCCAGCATCATATGCTGTTATATTTTTTATACGACAGTTCGTAACATGTTCGAAAGAAATTGAGGCTATTTTATCCCTGTAAACGTTCCTGTATATTGCATCGAAACTGATTTATTAGTATTGCAAGCAATATACTTTTCTAAGTTCTCATTATAAGATTAGTCATTGCCATATTGTTTCAATGTGCTGCACCATTTTATGGATCCTTAATAGTTCTCGTAGTGTACTCCAAATAAAGACCTTGATAGTCGAATTTTCAAAAATTTGAGTTACATTGTTGTAATTTTCCTGGTGGTTATTAATTATTTAAAAAAATGCAGCCCATGTAACTTGCTGATAATGTAGTATTATATAAGTGAAATAATAAAAAGTAATGTACAACATGGGTTAAGTCCGTTTTAAGTTTATCCATTATGAACCGACCGCCCTGGCCCCGCACGGGTAATTAACAAAAATTTCAAAAATTATAAATTTTAATACACACACCTTTTTTTGCGTCGAGGGTTACTAAGAAGTACACTATAAAGGTAAGAGTACATTATAAACTTTTTTATTATTATTATTGTCATTTTTATTGTTATTTATTATTTTTATTTTATATATTTATTCGCCTATGTTCATTAGGCATAAGGTAGGATTCCAATGGTGAAAAAAAATTTAAAATCGGTCCATTAGTTTCAGAGACTATTCCAATGCAAATAAAAAATCAAATCTTTCTTCTTTATAATATTAGTATCCATTACATACATAACAAAATAAACGTTTATTATATTAGGATATAATCTATACTTAGATAACATGCAGCAGTGCCGACGTGCAGCATCGTAATTGTTATAAAATTTTAATGTCGACATTAACGTCTTAAGACTAATGTTACAATACACTTGCACTAAAGTTATTGGAAAAAATAACTAAGATTTATTCTTTTACGAACTCTCTAATTACTGCCTCCATGTTCGAGAAGTTTCAAGCACGACTAATGAGCGAGAGGTCCTGGGTTCGATGCCCTAGATTTGTGTCCGGTGTATGGTAAAAGGTGCACCTTTATACTAAAGCACGACGTAAACGTCACTGTTGACACGTGACTTTTCTGCCTATACCTTCTCGGACATCAGCGTGATCTTATGTTCTTTACAATTATAAAACCAGTTTTAATGAAAAAAGCAATGGTCAATTTTTTTTCTTACGCTGAATGCAGTGTAATACTTAAGTATTAAATACATATCTTCACGCCAGATCCCTCACGCTAGACAATTATATGTTACTAAGCGGAACCAGGTTTTTCAATAAAATTTAATTATTTACAGAAACTGCGAAAACTTTTTAACATGTTTTCCACGACATACTTGTAATGGCAGTCAGTTGTTCTTATTATTCAGTGTTTATTATTATCACAGTACCATATGAAAAAATGGCCAGGAATATTTGACTTAATAATAAATCTTCGATTTTAGGCCAGAGAACCTTGACAAAATGAACTACAGTGAAGATGAATCATCGTCTGGTTTAAATGGAAGACTGAGGCCAAGAAAGTCCACTATTCCTAGCCCACAAACAATCAAACAAATTGTTCGCAGATTGGACGGCAAGCCTGCTCAGGAAAAACCTAAGCGTTCAAGCACCCCGTCCAAAGCGTCTCCGAGTAAACCAGATCATCTCACCAGTACATCGGATTTTTTACCAACTGCGCAAGTTCTTTGTCCTTATTGTGATAAAAAATTTATTTCCAAACAAACTTTGTCAAAACATGTTAGACGTACACATTTTTCGGCTTCTAAACTTGACTCCTCTGTAGTTTGTTTATTCTGTAACCATGCCGAGCTAGAACCTAATGATATCATACGTCACATGGTAGACAGCCACCCTAATCAATATTTCGCTTGTCTTGACTGCCACACACGATTCCCTTCTACAAAGGAATTGGCAGAACATAAGCTCAATGTTTGTGAAAAACAAAAGATACCTTATCGTAGCAAATTGCGTCAAAACACGACCAAGCCGAGCCAAAGGAACCTCGACTCCATCAATAAAGATTATAATGGAAGTAACTTTCCTTCTAGACATGCTTTTAACGGTGTAGTTATTTCTTGTGAACTCAAGCCATCTCACGTACATGATGAAGCTGATATAGAAGACAATATTACTACGAATCTAATCTTACCGCCCAGCAAAAATTTGAACAATCCTTCGTCATTGGACAAAAATACAGTAATCGTGTTAGACGATATTCAGTGGAATAGTAGGATACCTTCAAATTTTTCTTTCCATAACACGGATGCTGACCAAATATTATCAAGATTAGGCGTGGTCCACAGGTCACCAAAAACCGGTGAGTCTTCAAGGAACGACTGGTTCAGGGTCATCGAAGATGCCACCCAGAAGTTTGAAAAGTGTTTTGATACCAGTTTCTATTCGATGGTGGCAAGTAACGTTCAGGAAAATATGTCACGATTTCTGGACGGTACTTTTAATTTTAATCCTGATCCAAATAGCTATGTTAAGCCCAGGAAGGTAAAAAATAGCGTAGTTATAAACACCGCTGAAGGGTTTCCCATTTTATTAGCTTGCGAGCAATATTCTCGCAATGTCTATGATGGTAGTATGCCGCGTACAATTGCTCTGAGGCACAAGTGGAAATGGGATAGTTTAGAAAATGAGAAGCACTTGAATCCTGATCAAATCAAAAGGGATACACATGCAAATAATTGCATCATAACACTAGTGTCAAGTTTGGATATATGGACACAATTATGTATGCGACGTAAATATGACGACAAATTTAATATTACACCTATTGAAAAACAGTGTGAAAAACAGCATACCATTGGAATGGAGTTGAAAGAGATACTGGAGAGCAGAGAAATACCATGCGGAAATTCGCAAATAATTAAATATGAAGAGAAGCCCAAACAGACCACAAGTGAAAAAGATTTCCCATTGTCGCTGGGCTTGATGCCTTCAACACCAAAATTCAATATAAAACCAGCTGTTTTAAGCGGTGAATGGGTAAGACCAAGATGTTTCGTATGTTGTGCGTGTGGCGCACAAACACTGGATCCTCGTGCTTTGGGTGCACACGTTTCAACACAACATCCTAACGCTCAAGTTCAACATTACGAGATAGTGGGAGAATCGCTTTTAAAAGCAGATATACTGAAGCATTTGTATGTACCCCCAGGCCAATGTTTTAATAGAACTCGACCGCTTCGAGGTTTTAGAGATTGCACTAAATGCAGTAAGCCGGTAACTATCGAAGATTTGCATCAACATATGCTAGATTGCGCTGGAGATACACCGGCTGTTCGACGAAGATGCCGATATCGCCCATTCGGAGTACGACGCCGTCGTCCACGTCTACCTGATAACAGAATACGCAAAAAAATTCGAAATGATATCCGAACCCGATCAGCCCGACAGAAGAACCGTATGAGACCTAGACCAAAAATAAGAAGTGAAGTTGGAGACGGTAAGAATTTCTCTTTTTGCAACTTTATCATCTTTCATTTGTTTTCATTGATTTAAATACGTAGTAAAATTTAAGCCACATTTAAACATTTCGAATATATATATCTTTCTTTTCACATTGAATATTTTTCTTATTAATTAATTAAGTCATGTCATTTTTGCTTTCTTTTTTGCAAATAAATTTTTTACTCATAAAGTAATAGTAATAGTGATCTGTAAATATTAATATTGCAGCGGAAACCATAAGAAAAATGTTAGCAGACCTACCAGCAAAGCGCCATCGTGTTGTGGTAAATCCATTGAATTCAATATTAAGACCACGCAGAAAACTTGATAAACAAAGAACTATGTTGATAATGAAGCGTCGCTCCTCTGATGATACAAAGAGTGGTAAACCTAGAACAAGCAACAATTCTATAGTATTTGATCACTCAGGCAATAGAGATGATGATGATGATAAACCTCTTAAACCCAGACTTAGACGTGTGGCATGTAAAATAACTCGCCCGAAAGAATCTTTCAACAGAAAAACAGTAGTTAACAAACCAAAAAGAAAAGTCCCCAAGCTATATGAGATAAAGGAAAAAGAGGTCAAGGATAATGATATTGATACTTCAACGTCTTGCCCAGATAAAGTTCCAATTGATGAATTATCTATACATAATAACGAACGCAGAATTAATCTCAACAATGATGCAGAAAATATTAGGGAGCATTCCACCGGGAGGGGCGGATCAAACAATGGTAGAAGAGACAATCAGCGACCGGGTGCTAATGACCAAAACGAAAATTCAAGAAATGTTTGTGCACCTGCTCAAAACGTGCCTTTAAAACACTCAATTGCTAGATTGACAGCAAACTCAGAGACTCATGATAAATCAGTGCAGTTTCATCATCTCTTTCTTGTACAGCAGGAGTGCAATAATGTCAATGAACATGTACCTGCAGGCCATCGTGTACTTTTTGAAAACGAAGCGGTAGTTACGAAATTAGATAAACCGCCCTTACATTTCAATCGAGTGGAGTCCGTTCCAGGTTATAATTTAGACTCTATTCAAGGGGGGTACAGGTTGGACACATTTCAAGGTCATAATTTAGATCCTATTCAAGAAAATACTTTGGAGTTGATTCAAGGAAATACTTTAGAGTCTGTTCAAGGACAAGCCCTTGACTCTCTTCAAAAATTAAAATTAAATAAACCGAGAAAAGGTCTCAATGATTGTATTGCGATGCTTAAGAATAAATTAGTAGATACCGAAACTATTATACCTGGCCATGTATCTGTACAGTGCGGTACTGATGAACCGATAGGCCCACATCCTGGCCTTGCACCTGTTTTGGCCTTGAAAAACCAGAATAATGATGTAACGTTGCAATCTGTGCGAAAGTATTCCAGTACAAATCAAAGAGCAAAGAAGTCCCTGTCAAAAAGTAACCTGACAAATCAATTTTCAAAGGCTTCTACTTTAAACCGAGGACCACATTTGAACCACGATTTGCAGTACAGCAATGTTTCTATGGAAAAACAAGCAATACAATGGAGACCAGTAAATTACGATGCCATTATGCCGAGATTTATAGATAATTCAAATAGAAAAGAAATGTCTCGCCGTAGATCTATGTCACAAACAGAAAATCTATTTTTAGCACAACAATTATTAGCGGCTCCTTATAACTACGATGCGTTTATGAAATTCTCACCGCAGTCTTATGATACCTATAGTTTACCACCACAAAAAATCTCTAGATCACGACAACGTAACACTAAACAAACAACGCAAATAAATGAAATGATCAAGCGTAACGTACAAGTACATACGGGCTCACCGAGAAGATCCTTCGAAAGAAATTTAAACGTTCATACTGAAAGAGCCAGAAGATCTTTGGATGCTTGTGAAAAAATAACCAGAACTCGTGCGGATGTATCAAGAAAGTTAGTGGACAGTTGTCAAAATAATATTCTTATTCGTGCTGATACAATTAAACCTTCTAAGGGTGCCGGTGAAAAAAATCGAAAGAAAGTACCTGTCACGCCCCCGTTGCGGGACTTTGCCGCTAGGACCTTAGAAGAAGGGAACAAACTACTCACATCTCAAGTTACAAGAAAACAAAGAACCAATAGTCTTCAAAACGATGTTAATATAACGCAGATCAACCACGCGGAGATTCATTCAAAAGTGAATATGAATATGTCAATGGTTGCTTATACTAGCGAACATGGTTATAATGATAATCAAGTTTCCATACCGCCTGCTCATGCTAGCACTAATGTGGAATCTATCCTGTCTATGCCTTTAGATTTATCTGGTAAAGCAGTATCTGTGGATTTTAATTATTCTACAAGACACGATTCAATGTCCCTTACGAACTACGATGATTATCAGACTCTGGATTTGTCGAACAAATCCAGAATGAGTAATGAACCAGAAAGTAATGAAGATTTCATTGTAGACTTACGGATTAAACCCGATGCACAGTATGCATGTTCGCATATTAATTCTATAAGATCGTCCTCCGAATTGTGTCGAGAAGATTTGAACATGGCAAATGCTTTAAACTTAATTCATCTAAATGATTGTATTCCTACAGACTTATCTCTAAAAAGAAATGACGATAACGTGACCATTAACTTGTCGCAAAAAAATATTGTAGAAGTGATGCAAGTACAAGATTTGTCTAAAACTAAACCAAACAATTTTGCTGGTGATGATCGTATACTGCTAGATATTCAACCAACGGATTTATCTAACACAACTAATGTAAACATGGAGCCATCTACGTTATCTACAATATATGATATAAAAGAAAACGATGCTAATGAAATTCATAGACACTATAATCAAGTTAGTGAAAATGAGGAACCCGAGGATTTATCTGGAAGAGTAAATGACATAAATATTTCACCTGTAGCTAATCATGTCATACTTGAGATTGATACGACAAAATTGCATATTCCTGTGGAAGATATGCCTGTGGAAGATATGCCTGTGAAATATATGCCTGTGGAAGATATGCCTGTGAAATATATGCCTGTGGAAGATATGCCTGTGGAATATATGCCTGTGGATGATATTCCTGTGGAAGATATTCCTGTGAAAGATATTCCTGTGGAAGATATTCCTGTGGAAGATATTCCCGTGGAAGATATTCCCGTGGAAGATATTCCTGTGGAAGATATTCATGTGGGAGATATTCGTGTGGAAGATATTCGTGTGGAAGATATTCCTATGGAACATATTCCTATAGAAGATATTCCTACGGAAAAGGTACAAGATCCGATCTACAATGCGACCTCGCATACATCTCAATTTGAAATGAGAACAGTAGAGCCCAATTTGGTTTCAGAAGAAAATAATATCACGGAAATGCAATCTACACCAACTATTATTAATACATGTTCCTTGCTTTATTCAAAGTATCAATATTCAGACGACGATACTCCCGTTACATGTACATCAATAAGTCCAACATTTATGAACAGTGCAGTGGTTGTTTCCTTGGAATCTGAAAAGAAAGTAATTTATTCAAATATTATTACTCCAGTAACTGTTATCGTCACTACTGTAGCTGGGTCTTTACCTTTATACTCCGTTGTAAATGGGGGAATTTCAACGCCATTGACCACATTTGAAAGTACCCGGCCGGTGTATAGTTTACCAACTACGGGTACTTCTATGACAGACATTAACCTAATAAACCATATTACCTTGACACATACTCTTTTAAGCATTCCCAGTACTACTATAGCCAGTACTACCCCAGTATATACATTAGCAGGATCAACGGCATTGACGCCTATTAATTATGCGACATTAACCAATACTGGCCATTCTATCCCTTATCCTCCGCCTTGCGGTACCTACACATCGGAAATAGAAAATCAAGCAATGATGCATTATGATTCCTCCGGTTTTTCTTCTTTCATTCAAGATGGAAAGGCAAATGATATAGAGCTCGGGAGTGACATGTTTAACACTATACGAGACTTAGAAGTTTCTAAAGAAATTGCAATGCTGCCAAAAGACATCGTCGCAATATTAGGGACGATGCCCGCTGATCATCGTTGTCAATTAATAGATGTTATTCCGCAGTATTTGTCCAAACCAATACCAATATTATCTACTGAAACATCATTATTTAAAAATACGACTCTTAGTATATCGATGCCGGTAACATTTTCCAGAGAGACACCAATAGATGTATCCGCTGAAACAGTCGATATAAAACCTCCGCATGAACCACAAGTGGTAAAAGATGAAGGTCTATTACAAAATAACCTTAATTTAAACGTAAGTAATGATTCACCAGATGTGGCGCAAACGTTGACTCCAAGTTTGCCTACTTCCGTTATTGATTTAGCACACGATGAAACTGTTCCAAAAAGTGATGACGATAACGTGCAAGATGAAGAACATAACAAAATTCAATCAGGACAAGAAATTACTACTAATATTGCTCTCAAATCGAAAAAGAATAGCGACAAAACAGCTAGTTTACGAGCAGTACGGATCAAAGCGCCGTCTGAAAGACTAAAGCCTAAGGTAGTGACTAACCAGTTGCAATGTGCAGACATTCTCTTACTGTCTGGGAATGATAGTAATGATATGGAAATATTTAAATATATGAGCTCTGATATATCTCCTGATGTTCAAGTGTCAGAAATTAGTAGTTCACCTTTATTAAAAAAGCACAAAATAATAGATGGCTTATTACCGCAGACAATGTTTTCAAATAATTTTCCTACTCAATATATTCAGGATAATGTAATAGAAAACCCGCATGTTCCAAGTGATAATGTAACTAAAAGTACAACTGAGTTATCGTGTAATAATGCTATTTGCACTACAATAAATCCTTTTTTGAATGTTATTCACGGAAATAACGCTATCGGAACATCCTATGAACAGCAGAAATTATCGAAAATATCCGAAATAAATCATGTTTACGAAGACGATGATTCAGAAGATGATATTACCTTGGCTGTTATTGTCAAACAAAGACAACAAAATCAATTTAAACCGAACTTAGTCTTGCAAGATCAGAATGAAATGAATGTGTGTAAAACTAAAAATGATAAAACGTATGAAATACATTTAATAGGAAAGTCTCCAAATAATGATACAAAAATAACCGGTGACGGCGTAAATAAGCAGTTGTCTGTTACCAAAATTAATGAACCCTCTTTGAGAAATAATAATCCAGAAGATGGTTTAAATATTTCTATAGAGGTAAAAAATAGGCACAAAAAGAGAGGAAAGAAAAACCGTCGCAATCCATTACCAACAAAGGAAGCTGATAAACAAGTCAAAGGAATCATTTATAAAAATGATCATCAAATTAATAATAGAAAGGAAAATGGTAACTTGTTTGAAGGTACTGCTAATTTAAATTCTGAAGAAAATTCAGTAAAAATTAAGACTAATGAACGAGACAGTATTTCGGTTGAAACATTTTCATCCTTCACTAGTAAGAAAATTAAGTTGCAGGAAAGCAGACAATTGTCGAAAAATAGTAGTATTTCAAATTTAAAAGATGTAACCAAAGAACATGAGACATTGCAAATTATTGCTATCAATGAAACTTGCCCTGAAATTGTCAACGAACTTGCTATAGAACAAACGAAAAAAGAAAAGATAGATGAAACTAAACAGTCGTGTACGGATTGTAATTATCTAAAGAAGTTCAAAAATAAAGAAACCTGGACTGAATGCCAAGGGTTACATCCACAACACACCAGTCATGTTGACATTGGATTGTCAACTTGCAAAGTATTGGAATCGAACCCGACGAATGTGACGAAAACATATACTTTTCCCTTAATTGAGAGTGATGGTTCAAAGGTTAAAGATAATAATGAAACTGAATCCGAAAATATATCAATCAAAATGCCTCTTCTACCCTCCAAAGAAGACGATGATGTAGGACTATCCTTGCGACGTAGTAGACGTGGGAAATCTGTTTATGTAGAAGAAATTAAGCAAATGGCTCTTGGACCCTCTGAAATTTCATTGGAGCCAAAAATTCCACTTACTAAGAAGCAACTCATATTTTCGAAACTTCTGTTAGACGAAGAAAATAATATAAAGCATTTTACTTCTACGAACAATAAACAATTGTTGCAAGGAGAAAATAGTTTATATTCCGTTCTGGGAAATCAAACTTCTGAAAGTAACTGTCAGTATGACCGATCTTTAATTGAAACTAAAAACAAATCGGTCAAACGAAAAAAATCTCCACCATCAAAAAAGAAATACAAAAAAAACAAAATCTTGGATACAATTCGTAATACTAAAAATGAAGCTGATAATGAGGCTACACAAGTAATTGCTCTGGATAAAAGTCACACTAATGATAATTCAGAAGAGAAGCTAAGTAATACAAATAATACGAAAGTTACATCTGATAATCCAGATTTAACCCGGGTAATAGGCCGGGAAATTTTTAATAATTCGGAATCTCAAAACAAATTGCATATGGATAACGTAAATGAAGAAAGCAGTCAAGACGATCAAGTAACAAAGCATAGCAACACGACAAAACGTAAACTAGCACCATTGATGATTAACCAAGATAGCAGTCATAGCTCGAAACCAAAGAAATCCAAATTAAATAACATTAAAAACCTTTATAATAAGTCACTCCCAGATACAATAGATTCAGTAAAAGATATCAGACACATTCATAATTTACCCCTTGCGGCAAAAAGAGTTCGATCTAAATCTGTAGTGGTTAAATCTTCAGGATCTATGCTTTATGATCCATACGATATTGACTTTGAAGACATGGCTGATAAAAGGGAACCTTTTAGAAATCAGAGGTTATCATTACTTAAAACTGGCAATGCTAAGATTTCCATGGAAAGTGAAGATAAAATGTCTTCGTCTAACGAAGTTGTTGAAGCTGCTGTACCAGAAATATTTTCTAATAACATTTTCCCGGCTGCCGAAAATCTAAAAGAGACTGTAAGTGATTCGGATTCATCAAAAAGTGACGTACCCTTAAAAAAATATGTAGAAGAAAAGGAAAGAAAAAATTCGCAGTCTCTGGAAACCAGCTCTTCTAAAGTTATTTGCAAAGTAGAGGGCAGTGAGACGGAGACCAGACAAAGTAAAAGAAAACATAAAAAAGTTAAGCAAAGTATTACATTAGATGACGCGGCTCCGTTAGTTGATTCTCAGAAAGAATCTCAAGAACAAATTAAATCGGATCAGTTTATGGAAAGTTTTGGTTTTTACTCTGAGAGGAAACCTAGGAAATCGAATTTACTGGCGACAAAGAAAATATCCGAAACGTTCCATATCATTGCTAATGAATCGGACGATCTTTACTTTGATTCAAAATACCGTCCATCTAAAAAACATACCCGCAGGGACAGTCGCAAAAGTATTGACGGAGAAAATAATAATAAATTATCTAAACTTTCGCGTTCTGCAAAGTTGACATTAAGTAGTCTAAAGGTAGCTTACAAACGTGGGCCAGAGTCTCGTTATTGCCATGTATGTAAGAAAGAATTTCAAAGACCAGATAATTTAATGAGACATCAGATGACATTATTGCATGTATCCAAATTATCTCAGTTTGAAATGAACGTAAAAACTACACCTGTCCCTGATAATCCTAACTATCTTGTGGTTTTTAAACAACATATGGACAGACTAATAAAGTTACAAATAAAACAGAAAATGAAGAAACATTCTAAAAAATTTGTTTTTCCAAGCATGCAGCAAATTGTACTTGATGTTCATAAAACAGTCCGAGAGCAACACATTGCTCGAACAATTCTGAACCGAGACGAGTCTTTGTTTTTAGATTGTTGTGAACTATTGAAAGAATCAAATAAAAATCCCACGGAACTGAGAAATATAAGCAGATCATTTTTTGCATGTTGTCGTAACAGCTACGCCTTAGCTTGCGCTAGCGCGACCATATATAATTCAGGACCGCTTCCAAGCACACCTAACGTATATATCGCTCCAAGTAGGTCTGAATTACTCAAAAAACCTATTATTCATACGTCTGCACATCCTTTAGGAATGCAGGATTTTGTGCCGGTTACAAGAAAAAAGATTACAAATGTTGACCAACCTGCGCAATCTACTACAAGTTCATCTGAAACAATAACAGGAACGAGATCTAATGGGTGCATTCAAGGATCATGTGATACAATAATTTCACAGGTAAAAAGAAAAGAAAAATCTGACTTAAAGAGTGATGGTAAAGTGCAAAATAAATCAAATAAGGAAGAAGTAAAAACTTTAGAAAACGATTTAACTCAAAAAGAGGAAGCATGTAACCTAAAACCAGTGTTGAGTGGGGGTAAATCAATATGTGAAGATATTGATAACAATGTGCAAAATAAAAGTTCTAATGAATCTGATTATAAACAATTAAAGGTAAAAAAGTCAGAAGAAAAAATACACAAAGAACCTAAGGAAAAGAAAAATCCGGACGTATTTGAGAATATCGATATGTTCGAAGATAAGTTTGACAAAATTAAGCGAAAATGTAGATCTCAGGCAGCGGCAGCCAAACACGTACAGACAATAGTGGAACCCAGCGTCAGGTAATAATAACATTTAGCTATATGTGTTTATACTATATTATGTTTTACTATATTTACCGGTATACTCTACGGGGGGATTATAGGCATAACCGTACAGGGTCCCCATCTAGTCTATTCCAGTCCACTGTTGGACTAAGTCCAACAGTGGCTGATGACGATGATAATAAAGTAAATGGGTGTGTGTGTGTGGGCGGATGCGCTTGCTTAT
>DWDU01001980.1:0-13501 GCA_018245575.1 Jemadia suekentonmiller
GCTCGGAGTCTGGATTTGTGCCCGATGCATGGCAATAGGCTCACCACCTATTCCATAGTGCAAAATATTTTTATTCCTTATCGAAATAAAAAAAAAAAACTTCAAATATAAAACCAAATTAAATGTATAATTCTTAATACATTTACCGGCCTGTATCATAGATAAGATTACTTATACCTGGCTCTTCAAATCCCATTTATTTCGCAGGTCAGCTCTCTAGTCCGAACCATCCTGGCATGTACGACAATGACTTGGATTATTGGACTCACGTGGTCGGCCCCATCGACACCAGACTAGTATTCGTCTTTCATATTATCGACTTGGAGTTCCAGAACGACTGCCTTTACGATTTTGTTGAGGTTCGAATTATTCATGACACAATTTAATTTACAGAGAACATTTCGTTTAAGAAAATATTTCTCGTCATCAGTAAAGTCTCACGCTTCTTTTCATGTTATCTACTTTAGTCATTCATTTCCTTAAACTTAAAAATGTACCTTTATCATATTTTGCATCAGTTCTGTTACCGATGCAATAATTATAACACATTAAATTCACCATATGGTGTTATGACGTGAAATATATTAAATGTTCTACAATTTATTCTATTACCTTCGCTTTGCTGTTAGCTTCAGCCACTACAAGTCCAATGGACTAGCATTGTATGACATCATCATATCCTATACCATATTTATGTCCACTGCTGGACAAAGACCTCCACCAAAGAGCCTCATCGCGCTCTGTCTTCGAACATTATATAACGAATGCAGTCAATAATAACTTCTAACTAACCTGTTCATTATTTCATCACCATATCAACTTATCATTGTAATTACAGTTACGCGACAGATTTAGTTTAAAATCATCGAGATATTGCGGTTCTGTTGGGGAGACGAGATGGGTGGCGACGAGCAACGAGGCCGTCTTACATTTTCACTCTGATTACAAGTAAGCTTACAACAAAATCATTCTTGTTCTGGATAACTTCATTCGATATTTCTGATTCGATTCGATTCAATATTCGATCTAATCTGATCTAAATCAAACCAACCAACGCAATGATATTTTGACATGGTCAGAAATTAGTTATTATTATACAATTATTTCCTTGCAGCACACCGGGAAAAGGCTTTTCTGTCAGCTGGAAGGCAGTTGAACTAGCTGGGTGTCCATCTCAGACGTTTACATCAAAAGAAGGCGTCATTCGCAGCCCGAACTACCCGCATTTTCTGTTGCCGGGATTAGATTGCAAGATTGATATCTTGGCCCCGGCTGGTAAGAGAAGTAACTTTTTATAGAGACTATAAAAGTTAAACATCTGTCTGTATTATGATGGTTTTAAAGTGGTTCATTTTTATGTATATATTTTTATGTTTCGAATCTCGATGTACTTTATTTTTTTTTATATTCAGTGGTGAGTGAATGTGGTAAAACTGCTTCATCACATCCTTGGGTGCCTTCAAATCTGTGCGATTGCCCGATTTATTATTGAAGCACGTTCAAAGCAGATTAATTATTTTTTTATATATCAGTCATTGGTTTTATTCGGACGAACATATCATTATAGCCACAGTACTAAATCGTCATGGTCAATCGGCTACACTGGCCGTACAGGTCTGGTGGTAGCCTAAGATGACGTTGTAACTCTTAGTACACTGGCTAAGTTTTACATAAGTATATATGTACGTTTGTAGGTAAGCGAGTATTTCTCAACATCAGCTACTTCGACTTTGGATACGGTGCGTTTGCAAACGGCGTTCCTGTAAACATAACCGATGCAGTCCCCGAAGACAATTACTTGGAGATTCAAGTCGACTCTCAAAGCATGCCAGTGCGACCATTTCTGCAACCGAAAGTATTGACGAGCGGCCTCTTTCTGTCACAAGCGGAAATAATGCGACTGAGGTTGAGAACCGCCGAAAATGTCTCCGGAATTGGATTTATTGCCCATTTTAAAACAGGTAAGATGTTCTACAACGTACATGAGCTCACTTTTCGATCTGTACCATTTCCGTCAGTCGGGTGGATTAGTTTGCGAGTAGTAGTGCTGCGGACCGTTCGTAGTGAGCTTCCTGAACGCGTCGCACGTGCTGGAGCTGGCGCACGTGCGCGCGGGCCGGCTGTCGGCGCCCAACTGGCCGGGCGCGCCGCCGCGCCGCGCGCGCCTGCGCACGCGCGTGCTGGCGCCGCACGGCCACACGCTGTCCGCAGCCTTCGAGCGCACGCGGCTCGTGCCGCCCGGCGCGCGGCCCTGGCCCTGCGGCGACGGACGGGGTTGGATTGAAGTATGTTCTTGCAGTACTTGTTTCTTTCTGTCACTTCGTCCAGTATATATAAGGAACATCATACAATCATTAAAGAAGTTTATCCAGTCCAGAAAAATAGAAATCGTTTTGAGAATGAAAATGTAAAAAATAACACAAGATACATAAACATTCCTATTTTGAGCAAAGACCAATGGCAGAACAATAATATGGTCGATGATGATATGATGCCGACTATTGCAGGTGAGAGACAGCTACACTGACCACAACGGAACGCAGTGGATTCTCTGCGAGTTGGACAGAAGTAAGAGGAAGATCAACATCAACGCACCCCTGGTCATCAACTCCTACCTGCACTCCCTCATCGTCACCCAGCACGCTGGTGAACACGGCGTCAACATGGATGTTTCCTTGATCGTTAATACTGGTAATATTCTGTTACTCACGTTACATAGAAAGACACACGGACTTTTCTAAAATTACATGAATCTATTTATTTAACATAAATACTACCTATTTTTATAATTTATCAAGAAAATTCTAATTATATGGTTATAATGAAATTATTTGTTCAATAAATTAAAACCTATGGCCATTATTTTCAACATAAGACATCCTTAAACAAATAAGTTTTGAAGCTAAATAAGTTAATGTAATCATGTATTATTGTCGTATTTTATGTTTAAGATCCGGAATATCACAGCAAGGTGCTTCTTCTTCCTGATGAAACCAACTTGGAGTCATGCTATCCAAGTCCTTGCCTGAACGAAGGGCGCTGTATCACGGATGGGACCAAGAAATTCTGTCAGTGTTCAGGATATTATACAGGTGTTCATCTTTTTTCCAATAAATTATGTATATTTGTTTGCTCGTACAGAAAGTACTTGCAGTTCAAGGCAATAGACTCACCGCCTATTCCATAGTGTGACGTAAACGCGTTGTAATAACTCAGTGTTTTTAAAGAACGGTACACTCCTCTGCCTACCTTTTCGGGGATTACAATATCGATGTCAGGTTTAAGAAACCTATCGTATGTAATGGTCTTATAGTCACGAGGACATAAGCAGCACGCTCTGTTTTGTCTCCGTACGAGACGTAAGTGTCGGTGGGCTCGTGGCGCAGGCGTGTTCTGCCTGGTGACGGCGTGCGAGCGCGCGCCGTGCGTGTTCGGCAACTGCTCGCTGGCGGCGGGCGCGCGCGGCGGCCACCGCTGCGCGTGCGCGCGGGGCTGGCGCGGCGCGCGCTGCGCCGAGCGCGTGCGGCCGTGCGCGGCGCGGCCCTGCAACCACCGCGGCGCCTGCGTCGAGCGCGACGGCGGCTTCCTCTGCCAGTGCACGCCCTCCTGGAAGGGGAAGAGGTGCTTTTTCCTTGCTCCTTACTGTATACTCGTAATTTCATTTGATGTGCAGAACTTACAGCTCACAGCCTCTGAGCAGGACGAAGGATTTTGCTTAATCGATTGTACTGCAAACCGCCAAGAAGTACGACTTCTTGTAGGCGTCTATTTTCCTCGATTTGTCCAAACGAATACTCATCAAAACGAAATTGAATAAGCTAATTCTGGGCCGACGTGCTACATTCAAGGATGCATCGTTTACTACCAGATGACATTGTAATAAAACGCGCGCCTATTGCTACTAAAAATGGCAAAATCCTGTCCCCTTACGTTTTTGGCTTGCATAGAACCTCATGAAGATTGCCTCAAACAAATGTCATTTATATAAAATTGATATGATTCTTTAACATATATACCACAGGATTCACATGTTGTACTTTTTCTCAGTCGATTGAAAAGTTTAAGCTAATTGAACTCAATAACATTTTTCTACAAATAAGATACATTACTCTTTTCTTCAGATGTGAAATTCCAAATCCGACCCCCAACATAGTGGGCCTTGGAACGAGAATGTTACAAGAGCCTTTCTGGCTGGGGCTCATCGCAGTGTTCGTGGTCCTCGGCATCATCGGCCTGGTGTGGTGCGCCAAGAGGCACTTCCCGGAGAAGATCGAGAAGCTGCTCGCCGAAGAGGCCGACAGATGCGCAAGACGTAAGTCGTCACATATCATTTACACTTGTACATTTGGAAGACAAATCTTTAAACCCCGTAATTTAATGACAAGGAAAGAAATCAGAAAGACTTTCTGCCAAATCGAAGTTTTCTCATCAGCACACATTCAATTCTAAGTGAGGCTTGCCACAAATTCTTACACAAGTTTCATCGTATTTCCGACTAACGAGATTTTGTAAGGTTCAAACTCAGCAAACCGCAATACAATTAACGCTTTGTTTCATGTTTACCAGATTGTTTCCGCTATACTCATATATTTTCTCGATAACGCACTGTCTCTGGGATGGTAAGGACACGTTTTGCGTAATTTTCTCCTCCTGTGACTGTTCTCATTTCTTTCTATGTTAAAGTAATTACTCGCGGATCCAGAAACGTATGAAAATTCTGTACATAAACAAATTGGATTGTTATCCTTTACAATTTCCAGTTCTTTTTTAGGTTGCAAGTTGCATGAATAGAGTTAGAAATATGAATGAGTTTCTGGAAGTCCGCGAGGAGCACAATTATTTTAACTTGGCTCGAAAGTGTTTCCCATAATATTATATGTGCAAAGTGTGTGTACAATGAAGCATTGAAAGGCTTTCACCAGGTAGTTTTGGCTTCTAAACTGGCTCCGTGAAAGCTTACAATTCGTTGGCTGTGTTAAAAAATACAATTGAAATTGTAGTTAAATGGATGTTTTATTTAAGTGATGTTCGTAATCGATGTTATGGAGTTACTATGATTTTAGTTTTATTAAATGTTAACATTAAGGAACTAATATTTATTAAAGTTTCTCAATTTTTATTGCACTTCGGATAACGTATCCCAAGATAAAACAATTGTGTGAATATCTATAGCTAGAGGATTGCTAGATGTTCTATACAGTCGGGATATACCATAATTGCCACAGTCATGTACTCGTACTAATGTAGAGAAGCATATGTAATATTTATTACGTTAAATTTACCAAAAGAGCATTTGATAAAATACCCCGAATATATTAAAGCACAATGATCACAGCAAATTGAATCCCGAAGTAGCTAAAATGAGCACTGTAATAAACCACTGGTATATTGACCGCTTGAACGTATCGACTTAATTTCTGCGATGGGTCGAGTGAGATGTCGAAAAATCATCGAGCGAAAGCGACAGAGCGGGGCCAGGCGGTGGGTCGCGAGTTGGGTATGTCCCGTCTGACGAAAGCTGGCAATCCCGGGCTAGCGACGCGCGGCGCGCGCGGCGGGCAGCGCTACGCCGCCGTGCCGCGGGCGGAGCGCTAGCGGCGGCGCGCGGCGCTAGTGACGCGCCGTTTGTCCACAGCGGCGCCGCGCGCGCCCGCCGAGCACCGCACGCTGCTGACGCGGCTGGGTATCCGCAAGCCGTCCGTGTCGGGACTCGCGCACCCGCGAGCCGCGCGCACCTTTAGTTTGGACGATCTGTTAAAGCCGCCGCCCGGACGTAAGGAGAGGAGCGCCCGCCCGTCCCGCGCTCTCCGCACCCCACCTCGCGATCACACCCCCACATTTATATACATGTTACATCCTCTCCTCGTACTTTTCGTCAACTTTGAGATGATCGATTGTCCTTTAAACGTGTACAATTTGTCTTAAACTGTCACATTAGTATACCTCGATAGATTCTATGTGATTAACGGCAATTGATCTTCTTAGGGTCGTTTTAAATTACTCTGGGCCTATTGTCTTGTTTCCATGATTTAAAACACTATTACACTCTAATTTTCGTTGAGATTATATTATTATCGAATACCTATAATTTCCCTTATGTGTTACAAAAATAACTTTTTTTTTATATAGCTATTAGAACACTACTGTTATTGGTTACCAATTGCGTTTACGGCTCTGAAATTTAATATCATATAAATATGTATTATATGTAGCTTTGTAGCTTACGAATACTTTCATTAAATGTCTTAACAGTTACATTTACAAACATACAATGTGCATTACAAACACTTAATTTTTATTCTCCATTCCATTATAATTTGTTTTGTGTTTAATTATTATAGGCATTATTATTATTACATACTATGTATATAAAATTATTAGTCACAAACACAATCACAGACATCATCACCGTGCGGAGCGCGCGGCGGCCTGCAGTTCAAAGTAATGGATGTGCCCCCGCTACCCGGTCCCTGAATGACGTTTGATGTGGAATGCTAACTTAATTCGATCTCGCTACCTGTCGATGAGATCTCTCGATGTGTGCACCTCTGACTTTGCATTGACACAAAGCATCTCTATTAGTAGACGCTCCTTCCTTCGTTAGCACCTTTTTAGATCGTCCAAATTTTCTACCAGATCTTGTTTTGTCAATATAATATACCTATTAATTCGGTATATATTTCCCTCTTCTTGTTCATTGCTACGTTTTCAAATTTATCAACGGATTGAAGATTATTATTGACAATACAATATCCGGTTTGTGATTGTCTTGTACCTGTGGCTTCAGCATGCGTTGGACACTGTTCTGCTGTACATATATTTGAATTAGTCTACATTCACTCAGACTACCCCCTTTTACACGCATTTTTATTTTTTTTTCGATGGATATGCACAACACTGTCCTCTGTGAACCGTTTAGTCGTTCAATGTGTAGTTAGAGACGAGCCTTTAATGTTGCTAATTGTTAAAGCAATGTCTATACAATTGACAGATAATCATTTCTTGGCAACCCTGTTTACTATACTCGTACATTCTTCAATACAGATAATGCTATAAAAAAGTTCGCTATTTATTTTTTATAACTATATAATTTTAAATTGGCACGTTGATTCAACTTTGTTGGATCTAAAGGCACTTTCTAAAGAATTGGCTTCCACTAGCGACACATTTTCCCCCGTTCGTAAATCAAAGGCATGATTATTGCAAAAATTCTGTGAAATGGCCAATCTGTTATTTTATGAATCTTGATATTGTGTAGATTTATTGTTGAAAATCGATGTTGTATACGAATGCTTCAGTAGTAATAGATGTTGTTTAAAATTACGCCTGATATATCATTGCAACTCATTTTGTACAGGGACACCATCACCACGTAAAAAGCGCAACAACTCGACACCAACCAGGAAAAACGCAGCGGAAAAAAAGCAAATACTACAGCAACTGATAAGCCCGGCGACAGCCAACGACCATTCGAAAAAAATAACAATGGGAGAACTTATACAGATGTCTGAAAAGAGAACGTTAAGTACGGTGGAGAGTGCACCAGCATTTATGGAGTACGGTGTTGAGACTAAGGATACATCCTTCGCTAGCGAGGCTTCATCGCCATCTACATCACCATCTATGCGACACATATCTGATCCTAAATTGGAAAAGAAGGTTACGTTCGCAAGATTATTGAATAAGGTCTCGGCTGAAATGAGCTCGAGCTCTGATGTTGACATGGTGAACACTATTGCAATACCAATGGCAGTCATAGCAGATAGAACTATAAAAACAAAAGCATCAAGTACGCCCCCATCACCTGGAGTCGAGATAAGATCACCGCATAGCACATCGAGTAATCAAGGCAGTGATTCCATGTCTAGTCTTGATCTGACGCTGGCTCACGCAGCATTGAAAAAATATTCCAGGTGATTAATACCTTTTTCTTTTCACGATTAATGCTTAATGCTACTGTTGCTTCAATCATTAACTCAACTTTTCATTTCTCAGACCTCCAAAGATATCGAGTGCGGATTCCATCCTGGCCATGTTCCGTAACTTCTCATCGTCATCAGCAGCGCTAGCGTCGCGAGCATCATCCGCTGGACTGTCAGCTTCAAGCACGCCGTCAGCATCATCTCCCCAAGATGACACAGCCGACGCAGATGACTTGTCGATAGCCTCCTCACACATACCGTCTCTAGCTCCGGACTCACCGGTAGCGCGACCACATAATACTATAGAGATTCAGGTTAGTACATTATTAATAACCCTTTATTTAGAATGTCTTATCTTTTCTGCTTTCCTTTTTCTTAAAATTTTTATCTGGATATTAAAATTATATTTTTTCAGGTCCTAGACCCACTAAGTGCACACAAGTCATCGTCATCTGGTACCCTCCTCCACCCACCATCAATCCTACTGGAAGTGCCAAGCAGTATTAACAAGTGTCTCTCTCCTATTCGTGAACTTCCAACACCGCTCCCTACTCCGCTTCCAACGCCATTACCTACTCCTCTACCTTCCCCGAGAATGCCTAGGGCTTCTTCAAAGATAGAATCAGATACAAAAAGTGAATCTACGACCACTTTTGTATCGCCAAGTGAAGACGAACTGGATGAAATAAGACCTGAAGAAATTTTGGACAGGCCGAAGTCTGCATTGAGACTAAAGGTGCGTGCTCACACTATGTAAATTATAACAAATTTTGAAACTAATTCATTTACAAATAATACATATTTTGTGATCATTTTATCATTATTTACAGCTGAGACAACAGGCAATATGTGCAGACATACCAACTCCATCTACACATGTTACGGATTCTCCCAGTCCTAGTTTCACTCACAGTCAGGACTCTGAACGTGAAATGTCTTCTCCTTCACCAGCTCCACCCGGGTTAAAAGTTCCAGTTCTTACTATTGAACGACCTTCGCCCGGCTCCCCACCTCCAAGAAGAACTCCACCGCACTTAGAATTTCAACCACCTCCGTTAATTACTGTGACATATAATGCAAGCGAAGAATCAGATGAACCAATGTCACCCAGACCACCCCCTCCGACCGGAAACATGTGCTATTTAAGCCCATTCTCTATGTCCGCTAGAGGAGAAAGAGCACCGTCAGAATCTAACTTATCATCATCTGGCTACAGTTCAATGGCAAGCCCTGGGCCTTCAAGATGTGGATCTAGCAATCCACTTTGTCCATCTGAGATGGAAGATCCCGGTTCAGGAGGCGGACCATCTTGTTTTCAATCACGACGTAGACCATTAATGAAAACCAATTCAAGCCCCGCAGCTTCAAATAACGACGGAAACGAAAGAAGAAGAGGAAGATCAGATTCAGAAACTTTGTCTGATGATCCTTTACTTGAGTCAAATGACGAAGGTATAGGTACAGATGAGAGAGTAGATGACGTACCTTCTAGCGCAAAAGAGTTAGAAACGATGGCTGCCATGAAGGAAACTTTGGATCTTCCACAAACTACCTTGTGTTCACCCATTGGGGTAACTAAATGTTCCATTGTAAAATGTATAAGTGTAGAACGAGGATTGGATGACAAAGCGTGTTTAAAACCACCAGCATTGCTTTCTGACTGCAGTCGCCCATTGAGCCCAGTCAGTTCAAGAAGCGAAAGCCCCTTGAGCGATAAAACTGGCTTAGGAAGATTTTCGCCACAATTCTATGGAAGGCAATTGCCTTTTACTGACTCGGATGGATTGTATGATTTTCCAAGCTCGGAATGTGTGAAAGGGGGCAGCTGTAAAACAGGCAGCAGCGCGCACAGAAAAGCGGGCAGGAGAAGAGATAGAAAAACCAATAGGACAGTGTCTCATGAGGTGACCGGTACCGCTAAGTCAACCTTGCCGCATATGCCTCATTCTATGCACAATTTGTTAGAGGTAAGCTGTTTAATCGAAACCTTAATATATATAA
This sequence comes from Jemadia suekentonmiller, assembly GCA_018245575.1. Lineage (NCBI taxonomy): Eukaryota > Metazoa > Arthropoda > Insecta > Lepidoptera > Hesperiidae > Jemadia > Jemadia suekentonmiller. The sequence goes on from DWDU01001980.1 coordinate 9,924, forward strand.
TGAAAACGTTGAAGTATTTAGCATCGAATTCACCAAAATCGTAATAAATAATACAGAGGATAAAATAAAATATCATAAAGGTATGCGTTGCTTTGCTGTAAATCTTCAATACAAATTTTCAGGTACCGTGTTGCAACCGTGGTCGCAAAGTCGGGAGAAAACGATCAAGATCTCAGGCCCCGGCGGTGGCGTCATCTTCCTCGTCTGAAGATTCCGTATCCAACGCTTCAGTGGCATCGGTTGCTTCCGCGAGGGAGTTTCGACTGCCTGATATAGAATTACAGGTTACATAAATAAATATTAACAATTCTAATGTTGGGATTGTCAGCTTTTAAGAACACCTCAACCTCAACACATGTTAAGATGCAAGATGTTTTTGTCTTTTTATTTTCTTCTGCACTAATTCAAACATTGAAACAGAAAAGTATAACTTTAAATACACGTTTAATTATATTTTAACGTTCACTTTTAACTTTTAAATAAAATATAATATCCAAATTTTATTGCACCGCATTTGACTATGTGTTTCGTATTTGTCATGTCTTTATTAATAACATTTACACAGCGGAGGTGGTAATGGACTTTTCATCCTGTAGTTTTTTGTTATGAGACGCATATATTTTTCCTTTGGTTTATTAATATTTGTCACTGTACTCGTACTTTCGGCTTTTTTATTATTTTCCGTCGCCACGTTTGCTTTCAGTCTGAACCGACGCGTTTGAAGAAACTGCTGAGGAGGCAAAAGTGCCGAAGTTCAGAGGTGATTCATCAAGCACACTTGGTCTATTGGCACATTCATTTATCAACTCAATGTCCAATACAAAAACTATTAAACATTAACGGTAGACGACACGTTATGGTCGAACTGAAACAGTGTACAATCCTCTTGCAATCGTTCTTCCAATCTTGATCAACGTATTAAGTAATGCTACAATATTGTTATATTAATAAAGCTACATTTATTTTATATTAATTAACATAAAAACGATTCGCTCGAACTTCACATTTACAACTAAGTCTAAATATTTTTACGTTTATGAACAAAACATTAACGGAATGTAATTTTATAGGATACCTCGTCGAAAATATCGTCCAGTCTCGACCTGACGGAGGATTCACGCAAACCGACAAAGATTAACAAGTTGAGGACTATCAGCAATCAAATAAGGTGAGTGAGTCACCACATAACATTGCTAAGTCTTGTACTTTTCTAGATAAGAATAAGATTAATAACTATCCAACTTCCTAAAAAAAATATTCACTGTCTATTGAAATTATCTTGTCATCACCTATCATCTTTTGATATCATTCATATCATTAGCGCTTAATCTTGTACGAAATAAAATGCAAGTAGATCTTAAAACAGATTATTGAATTTAATATTCCATTAAATATAGCCATGGTCTCGTCAACATAACGGTGACATAACTTTTTCTAGATATGCATGGTTTATCTTATAACCACTTAAGCACCTTCGCAGGATCTGGCGGGATGACGACTAAATATACATAAATAGTTATCTCTAATTTATACAACGCTAAACAATTTACTATACTACTTACTACCTTTTGTTATTTAAAATACAAAAAGCTTAGAAGGGCAAAAATACAAAAAGCTTACAAAAGCTTATAGAACAAACAATGACAAAAGCAGAAGCAGTTTTTAGCCTCGAACAATATCCCTAACGAAATATTTTATTCAAAATATTCAAAAATTATTGCAACAAAAGGTTCACAATCCCCAACCTCAAGATTATATTGAAGTAAATAATTGCTTCTATAGATTTTATACGCTTCATAGATGTGGTAGCCAAAGAAATATAGACCACGTAAAAAGCTCTGGACCCTCTTTTTTAATCGGTTAAGTTCGGAATTTAAGAAATATTTTTTGCCAGTTTTTGTATGTAAAAAATGTACAAATTTCATTCTACATTTAGTTCGAATAACGTACGCGTAACTTTCATTAGTTAAAATAGAAGTTCACATTGCATCAGACAAAATAATCGCATTTAGCCATTTTCTTCTTATTTTTGGTCACCTTTTTCAAATTTACTTACTCCAGATTCCTTCGACGTCTAGAGCGCAGTTTGAAAATGAAAGAAACCTACCCGGCGTTATCCGACGACGAAGGCGACGAATCCTCAAGCGTGACCTCCCCGCTGCTCCAAGGTCGGAAAGAGCTGAACAGAATGCCCGGCCACGCGATATCCGCCCCTCTGCTCAGTGCGGCAAGACCGAAAATAACGCGCCAGAGAAGATATGATAAGTCGTTTTTGAATGAAGAAACAAGAACCTTGAACGCTGTACCCGGCCAGGACAACTCCGACTAAATTCGTTATATTACAAATAATGGGATTTTGCGTAAACATACAAATTTTAAATGTCTTATGATTTTTATGCAATAATGGACATAATTAAAAAAATATTTGATCTGTACATAAAGATACGTTTGTATTTAAAAGTATTTTAACATTTCATATTTTTATGCAAAATGACATAATTAATAAATATTACTTCCTTATGCCGCAGTGAAATATAATAATAATGACATCGTATGAAGTACCCGCGTTTTATCTACTCGGTGACTTTAAAGTATACAAAATTCTAATATAATGTGATACATTGTACTATAAGAATATGGTTAGTAGCTACCTTATTGATATTTCCTAGAATTAGAAAAGTTGTAAATGATATTTGATTAGCCAAGTAGTTGAAGATTTCATTTCTTTTCGGTTCCATTTTGATGTTTCTAACTACTAGTGGTTAATTGTTTAATAATAAAAAAATCGGATAGCAATAACTTTATATAGAGAACAGTTTAAATTAAGTAGTTCTTAGAATAACGTAGCGCACCTTATTAATTATATTTGAATATTATTACGTTACCCGACGTTGACGAAACGTATTCAAATGCCCATCTGAATTTTCGTTCTTCGCTTACTATAATTTCCATTTATACTAATGTATCTATTAAAGAAAAGGAAACGTTTTTGTAAATATTTTTTAACGTGTTGCTCAAATTGCATATTTTGTGAATTGTCTTTTTTGCACTTTTTGCTACTCTGTAAATACATATTGTTTGATGTAAATAATGGTGTGAGAGAAAAAGTTTACGTTCTAGTGTACATGCAAAAAGACTTGTAAATTGTTAGCTCGTAAGTGAAAAAAAATAACGAAAGGCCCAAAAAAATCGGTATACCAAATGCACAACTACCATTATTATTGTCCTGTCACTAATAAATGACGTAAGTGAACGTCAAAATATGTATTATAGATACGTCTTGTAATATATGTTTCAAAAAATCTTATTGAGGCACCATTAGTTTAGACTTGCAACTCCTTAGACTTGCCGTCAAATCCTACGGCTGTACTCGGTTTTTAGCTTTCCGACTTTTCATTATGGTTACACTCATAAATCATTAAAACATAAATGCACAGATAATTACGGTGTTTCATTAATGATGAATGAACAAGTGTAGAAAGCAAATATATCTGTCCATTAAAAATATAACAATTAAGTCTTTGTATAAATTTTAATCGAAAATCATAAAAAATTAATATCTTTAGATTCTATCTCCA
>DWDU01001981.1:0-13497 GCA_018245575.1 Jemadia suekentonmiller
AATTATACTATTAATCGTATAATTTTACTTCGTTCCAATGGGCAAAATATTCGCGTTAAAATGAATCCAGTTTCACAGTTTTCATACAAATCTGGCATTAAAGTGATATTTTTACTGTACAATGTTTTCAGTTCTCGTTCACTCACTCGATTGTTCCAATTTCATTCAGCAACTTGAGCGCAGCGATTTTACTACGTTTCGATATTCTTTTGTTTGAGGTTTTTGTAAAATTATTATGTTTTGCAATCGTTAAATGTAAAACTTTATTATTCGAATCGGCAATTGTCAGTTGATTTATTGAGCTTTTGTTTGTTATATTATTTATTACAATGCCATAAGACATGTTATAAAAATTGTATAATGGACTTTAACAGAATACGTACGTTATGGAAGTAGGTATTGTTTTACATGTAACACGTGTAATATGAAATAAATTACGAGTAAATAATACATAGCATATAACACGTGTGGGTGTAGTAATAATGTTTTAAAATATATGTACAAGTTTTAAATATGTTACAGTTAGGTAAAAACCACATGTTAATTTTATTTTGCAGTCTCTGACATTACCATCAAGTTCTGCGGTGTTGTACGTCTGTGGATTTCTAACCAAATAACACACAAACAATAGATCCATTAACAGTTTTTCGAAGTATAGTTAGAGCTAATTTAAAAAGGAAAGAAAAACCAGTAGGGGGCGCAATGCACCTATTTGTACGTCTCCTCTCACAATAGATCTTGTATTCGAGTTGGGATGGGCACTGAAATGCAGTCAGCGAAAAATCGATTGGGCAGTGTTACTGGTATCCGTATTACGGCATCATGTCGTAACATTCAAGTTTCAACTCTTTGGCTTAATTATTAAATCATTAAAAATAACGTTAACTGTTTTCCTAATCTATCGTCACAATAGTATAAATAAGTAGTTTTGGAACATTCCCAATTGACTGATATTTATCTTCGTCATCATCATCCCTTTACTCGGCTCCCCTCTATTGCCGGACACGGGTCTCCTCTGACACTGAGCAGTGCCATCAACAGTAAAGTTCACACACGCCTTAGAAAGCATTATGCCGAAGTCTCAGGCACGCAGGCCACCTCGCGATGTTCTCCATCGCCCTTACTGCAACTTACGTTTAACTTTTGTATAATTATAATTAAACAAATTGATCAAACAAACAATTAATTAATTAATTGGTCCAATTGGTTACAGTTGTTGTCCTCTTATATGTATATAATGTTTAAATTAGTTTACTCACTATTCCACAGTGGAAGGTAAACGTAACGTGAAACGTGGGTTACGTAACAGTTAATTGTTTAAAAACTTATATATACATTATACAGGCATCTTAAAATGAACAAAAAGCTACTCATAATATATGAAACAATTAAAACATATTTATAGTTTCGAATTGTGCATAAAAACAAAAAGTTGTAAACGTCTACCAAAAATTTGAGCACGAGTTGTAATATCATCTGTATTTCTAAATCGAAAACATCATACGCATTTATTATTATAACGTCATCACCTTTGGTCCCTTATGAGGTAAGCAAAGAGCAGCGAGTGCGGAACATCTATATCGTTGAAAATCCAACAACAACTTTAAATTTAAAAAGTTGCTAATGGAATCATTCAATAATAAGCTCTAATTAAATAATCTTGTGCCGTTCAATAGAAATGGTAATCACTAGCTGTCTCGTTAATGAATCCTGCCCGAAGCCCCACTAAGTAATCGTTTATCCCACTTCCTGATTTATTCGCGCCTCGACGTTCGGCTTCAAACACATTTACAAAGACTTCGCGCGACAAGGAATGTTTTAATTTATTTTTGTACCTATTTCTCATAAGCGGATTAAAGATTGAATTTAATAATAATTGTTAATTACTTCGAAATCATTTTCTCCTGGACTCCAGTTTTATTCGGAATGAAGGCAGGTCTCGGGCATAGTTCTCTACACTGGTTAATTACTAATAAAGGGAGTTATAAGGTATTTTCAATAACGAAGGAGTTGAAAGGATCTAATATCTCAGGACCTCAAGGTGACGTCACGTGCTTGCATCTTACTCTGCTATACTGCTATACATTAGCCGAGGCTCTGTTGGCCGGCTACATTATATCATACAGTCACAGCTTAATGCCCTACGCAGCAAAGCAGACGGTGTGAAAAACCCATGTCCAACGTGGGGTTAATGTACACCTTTTAAAGGGGCCTGCGTCCCTTAGTGGACTGGACAGACTCATGATTATATTTACATAGTGATAAAAAAATGGCAAATTGCATCTAAACGAAATAAATGCACGCGGGCGTCGGATAGCGTGGAAAAATCGAGTACAGTCGAGTGTTGAGTCCGATTTACAGCTTACAATTTTATTCAGCCCGTTCGAACGTGATCCGTTTAACTGCAAATAAAAACCGCACTACAGAGATCGTTTTACACAATCGCTTAGAGTTTCATACACGCGTTCGTTTTATACTATTTCAATCTGGGATACCTGCAGTTTAATTAAAGTTACCTGTGTATATCGACCGGTTTGGTACCATTTTATTTGTAATCGAAAATTTGATGCTGTGTTGTTTCTTTCCTTTCAAAATTATGCTTGGTCGTGAATAAGTTTAGGTACACTATTGTTAAAAGTCTGTTTTCTCTATTGAATTGTTATTGGTTTATTTTACAGCACGATCGAACTATTACGAGGTAGGCAGAGAGCATAGAGTGTGAATATCTTTATTCTTGAACAGCCGATACGCTCCTTCTACATTCAATACTTTCTTCATCAGCGAGTATCTGATTGGAATTGTACAGGGATTAGTCATCTTTATTATAAGAACTTCAATATTAAAAGTTTTTTAAACGGTTCTCAAGTTAAGATAAGTTTCAAGGTGTTTTATCTACAAAGACTCGTGAACTCAATAGTTCTAGGTACAGAAACGCACCTGAAAATCTGCTACAAGTCGTCACGAATCCGAAGCCGACGGTTATTGTTTCTTATCTTTACAAATCGCTTGTAATTTGACTCAGCGTCAAGGGTACGAGCGCTTTTAATGCTATATCATCGCTAAATTTGACATTCAAAGTTATATCGGCTACACAGATGAGCCGATGTGCTAACATGGGCTCACGTGCCCCTTATAATGCATCTTGGCTTCGGTGTTTGTACGTCCTTCATTAATTATTACACATGGACGCTGCTTTTGGAGACTTCCAACTTTCCTACTACTCAGTATGTGGCTATAAGCTTTAGTGTCAGTTGTTCCAGGGGTTGCTTGAGCTTGGTTATTTTACATTGAAGCAGGTGGAGATCTTCAGGGTTCCAATTCTTAAAAAGAGCAACCACTGATAATCAGGTACACTCATTTAGGTAATTAGATCATAAGAATCGGCAACTTTCATATGGAGTTTTATGTAACCATTTATTTAAAATTGTTTTATTAAAACAATAATATTTTTTTTACGTCAAAATGATACTACCTAGCAGCTAGCAGGGCACATGCCAGTCCCGTTCCGGTCCGTTCCGTTGCGATTCCCGGAGTCTACCGATTAGCGTCGATGAAGGCCATCGACGATGTCGCAGTGTGGTAAAAATCCCATACGATCCGATATACATATCATTAAGGTTAACGATGTATCTTGTGAACGTTTCTCTCCCGATACCACAAAAGTAATAGCACATAAAGAACGATTTCACATTAAAAACTAGCATATACCATCGACTGAAATAAATGTACGTTGACAGCAATAAAAATATTAACATCCTGACTGGAATTTATACTTTTAATTTCATGTTTGTTTTCTGGACGAGTACAGAAAACAACGAATGATGTAGACGTCGACTAAGGGCAGTCTCGTTCCACACTCGTTTTTGTTCACTGATACTTGTATGATGTCGGGGTTTTATTGTGGCGTGGCCACAAGTGCACCTTGCTCGCTCCAGTGTCAATAATGAGTATACTCGTACACCGCAGATAGAACTCAAGTTCTGAGTTCTCTCGATGCAATTCTGGTGTACAAATTTTTAAAACAATGTCACTGTTTGTACCTTTGTTTTTGCCTATTTTCGAATTTTAACTTCTTAAAAATCGTTGTAAATTTAAATTCGTTGAAACGATAAAGCGACAGTAAGTGTAGTGAAGGGTAAAGCGAGAAGGTCGTAAGCGCCTTGCAGGAGGCGTCACTCACGCGTTTTATTGCATTGTAATGGATGTCAAAAATTGATTTCATATCATTCGTTTTTTTTCGGTTATGTGATTTGTATATATTCATTTTGCACTATGATTACACATTTGATGGTATTTTTGTTTGTTGATTCGCCCTATACCGCACCCTATGTCGCGCTTGCAAGCAATACGACCAACGAGTCAGAAACATAATATTTATGTCGATAATAATAATGTCACTTATGTCGCGCGCTGAATACCTTTTTTTTAGCCATACAACGTTTTTCTCACCGTTCCACTGTTGGGCACTTTTGTCCTCTCAGAACAACAGGGTTAATACCATACGATTATTTTATCAGAAGGTAAACGTAACAAAACGTAACATCACGTCTGTAATCCCCGAAGAGGTAGACAGACGAGTGTAGAACATTCCCACGTTTCACCAGTTACTTTTACGTCCCACTATGGAATAGGTGGTGAGCCTATTGCCATGCATCGGGCACATATAAAGACTCCGAGCCAATACTAGAAAATCTAAATTAGAAAATTTCAGTAGTGCCCGACCCGGGAATCGAACCCAGGACCTCCCGATCGGTAGTCGCACTTGAAACCAACACGACCAACGAGGCAGTTTAATAAAATATAAATTTTATCAAACAATCTATTTAATCAATTCCATAGTTAAACTTTTGCATCATATACATTATGTCTATAGTTGATATTTATATCAAATTAATATGAAAAATAAAACTACATTTAGGTATCTAAAGAAAGTTGTTACATGTGCGATAATGATGGGTTTAAGCTTTATATTAAATCTTTATAATAAATTTCAATATCCTCCTTTATAATTCTTTTATAAACCTCACAATCTATAAATTTACGCTCTTTTTTAATTTTTTTAATAACGAAACCAAATGTACCTAACAACTGGCAACTCGTCTAAATTGATCATAAGTGTCAAATTTGTCAAGTGCCGTTGACATGACGTTATGATGATCTTACGTGTTTTGCTGTTATTAGCGTTTCCAGATATTTTTGCAACACAATATGAAATCTGATCTTTTAACTACAATATTGGCGGAGTTTTTATCAGTTAGTGGGCGGGTAAGCAATCACACTGATCATGTTGTTCATCGGTAGGTCACAGGATAGCGAAACAATGACATCTTGTTTCCGTAAACAGTTTCAACCTAAAATGATCCTAGAGAAATGTAAAACGGTGCTGTTTTTGTCGAGTGTTGTGTGCACGTTCGCTGTCTTAATATCCCTTAACAAGCTTCTGAGCTACGAGGTGAGATATTCGAAGCCATTCTCGCCTATACCGAGTGGCTTACACGGCAACTATCTAGAACCAGTTGGTGATACACCAGTGGAATTACCAAAGCGGCATGACATAGCTCGGGATCCGGAAGCGGTGGTGTCATTGAACGCTGCTTTGGAAATGAAGAAAGTCGGTAAAACTGACAAAGCGCTAAAATTATTTCGGCACGCATTCGCTCTCTCGCCCAAACACGCAGACATATTGAATCACTACGGCGAGTTCTTGGAGGATACGAAAAAGGATGTAGTCAAAGCAGACCAGCTTTACACACTGGCATTAACCAATTATCCAGAACACACAGGTGCTTTAATGAATCGCCAACGTACAGCTAGCATAGTGGAGAACTTAGACAGGGAAATGCTTAGAAAAATTGATGAAAAACGAGATGCACTCTCATCCATACCAGAGAGTAATTCGGCTTTAAGAAGAGCAAAGAAGGAGGCTTACTTTCAACATATTTATCACACAGTGGGCATAGAAGGCAATACCATGACATTACAGCAGACTAGAAGTATATTGGAGACAAGGATAGCTGTATCAGGTAAAAGTATAGATGAACACAATGAGATTTTAGGTCTTGATGCAGCTATGAAGTATATAAACTCAACACTGCTGTATAGATTACGTGATATCACAATGGGAGACATATTAGAAATTCATAAACGAGTATTAGGCCATGTGGACCCAGTGGAAGGTGGTCATTTTCGGAGGACCCAGGTGTACGTAGGTGGTCACATACCACCCGGACCCTCAGAAATACAAAGGCTTATGGCACAGTTCCTAGACTGGCTGAATTCAGAAGATGCATTAGACTTGCATCCTGTGAGGTACATTTTGAAATCTATTTCCTAACATAATCTTCTATATGTGTTATAATCTTTCTCATATAAATAATTTTTTGTGACAGTTTTACCTGTTAATTTTTTACAACATGTCACTCATGTATATTATGTAGTTTCCACCTAGTATAAAATATTTAGTCATTAACAAAATTGTACTACATTAATGTTCGTTAAGAAATTAATCATCATCAGGCTATTGCAGTCCACTGCTGGACATAAGCCTCCTGTGAGGCCTACGTCCAATGAAATATAAAAAATATATAAGTATACCAATGAATATTCTTCCTAACAAGTTTACTGTCTCAAATAACTAGCACAGATTGGCTGCAGGTGTCCACATATGGCATCAGCTTCTTATATCTGCTGCTTGCTAGTTTTCCGTCTTCATGAAATAAAAAAAAACTAATCTAGTCACATTTGCCTATTGAGTGTCATTATTGGAGATAGTAAAGAGAAATACTCAAAGCACTAAAATATAAGAATACTCAAATAATACCAATACTATACTTAAACTGATATAATAAGTTTTTTCCACATGAGAAATCACAACCAAGGTTATCTGCATTGTAGAAAAACGAAATTTTGTAACAAGACAATTTAATGCTAAATTTGATATGGATAACTAATTCTAATATTTTAAATGAAGTTACTCTGATTTGTCCCAAGAGACTACATGCTATTGCCTTGGATAATGAACTATCATTATTCATAATGTAAATATGTTACAACAACTAATGTTATGAAAGTAAATGTATTGAAATTGTTTGTCTGTGCTAAACATAAGCTGTTCCGTTGGATTCCTCCTTTATGAATATTACCTATTAAAAGCCAAATAGGTTATGCAAGTGATGTTATTGAACAAAATTAATTTTGGTTTCATAAAACACATTTTATTCAATATCATATTATTATCTCATTTATTAAAACATATTGTTAGATTAAATACAAATTTACACATTTAACTAATGGTGCTCTAAAAACCTATAGTATAATGCATTACTTATTATAATTACAGATATGCAGCATTAGCCCACTACAAGTTGGTCCACATACACCCCTTCGTAGATGGTAATGGTCGCACATCAAGACTGCTCATGAACCTTCTGCTGATGCAAGCCGGTTACCCACCTGTCATCATAGCCAAGCAGCACAGGCACCTGTACTACCAGCACTTGCAAGCTGCTAATGAGGGTGATGTTAGACCTTTTGTTAGGTAAGGTATCTATGTGAATATTAATCTAGTTGTTCTGCCCATCTCTTTTTTAGTAATGATTAATTTTATTAATATATATTATCACACCAATTGCCCATAAGGGTAGGCAAGGATTAAAAATTTCCACCTGCTATATTCTTAACAAACTACGACTACCTGCTCTACATTTATTAAAGTCACATCCTCATGTATTGAAGAATCTTTAAGGAACAATCTCTTAGTTCAATTAATGGTGTAGGATTTCCACTCCATCATGTATATACCACAGAAAGCTGATTGACTTATATGTTACAGATTCATTGCACAATGTACTGAACGAACATTAAACCTATACCTTTGGGCGACAAGCGAGTTTAGCCATATGGTGCCGGCCATCGGAGAACCACACATTCTCACAGGAGAACTCGACGATCCTGAAGATTTCCTATGACACGTGAACTCTACATGCGTATACATTAGGTGTTTATAGACAAATATGGTTTTGAAAAGTTAGTTTCTGGATTAAAAAAGATTTAATATTGAAACTTGTATATGAAAAGTGAGTGTGTGCAGGTAAACATAAATAAGTGGTCTTCAATGTTTATAAACAGAAAAAGTTCATTATAAATTTTGTTATGAATTTATTACATTGTTTTACATTGTAAAACACAACATCACACCTGTAATTCTGTAATACCAGAAGAGTGATTTGCCTAAATTGCTGTTTGTATGGTAACTGGACATAAGTTAAATATTTCAATGATAAATTATATTATAGTTTCTTTAATTTGACATCAAAACCTTGCTTACATAATTATCTTGTGTTTACTTGTATACAATTTTATGAGTGGATATATTTTAGAAGGAGAAACAATGTGATCGTCAGAGAGATATGTTATTTATTATGTCTGATGTATATTTGTACATGCCTATGTATTTATACGGAAAAACCAACATTACCTGCAGGCAGGTATAAATCATATATTTGTATAGGCAATTTTGTACAGTGTGAAAACATGACATTCTAAGTTATTTTCAAATCTAATTTTGTATGATGTGGTTATTTTGAAAAATTAATATTTTAAAGTACTAAGTATAAGATCAGTACTAATGTCATTGTACGAAAATAAAAATCAATATTAGAATGTTCCGCGCACACTTGCAAATTATTTCCAATATGTATTATAAAAACCATTAGCATGCAATTTGGTGATCGTGATGATTCAATCAGTATTTTTCCTGCTAATTAACGGCATATCCACAATAACCCTTAAATAGAAATACGAAATTAACAATCACAATTGATTACAATAACAAAAATTAATGATCCCGCCAGATTGTGTCGTGCCTGCAATAGTTGCTCAACGACGCGATTATAGCAGATATTCGATTGGCTAGTGTGTACACATCCTAACAGTCATTTAATGTTATGACAGGTGATAAAACAAATGACGTATTATTTAATTACGTTGATATAACATTCATTTTTACTCAACAATTGATATATATAGCTAAATAACATGCAAGTTTTAGTTCAATATGTTATATCCACTCAACGCTACATACTAATGAATATAGCGTCTCTGGATGATGCTTCCGCGATGATATCTACTAAATTCATCCAAAGTAAACGGGTGAACACTTACAACGCACAATTTTGAGTGAAACTCAATACTTGCTCAAGTTCATTTATTTCTAAAAACGCATCACTTATTAACCGTTTGAGTGCGGAGTGTCATATAGCAAAAATGCGGACGAACGCGATAGCGTTTTGTACCGAGAATGAGGAAACGCTGCTGTTGGTTAGTAAATTCTTACATCTATTGAGAGCAGTTGGGTTTATTTCAATTGCAGTAAAACGTAACATCACGCCTGTAATCCCCTAAGAGGTAGGCAGAGGAATGTAGAACACTTCCACGTTTCACCAGTTACGTTTACGTCCCACTATGGAATAGGTGGTGAGCCTATTTCAATGCAGCGGGCGCAGATCCAGCAACGCCAACTCCTTTAATATAAACAATACTACACGAGTTAATGAATGAAGTATAAATATGATTTTCATATTTTAACGTAGTTTAATCAGGCAGCGAACGACAAAATAATTGACAACACACGCCCCGTGGTTTCTAACCAGCGGCTTGTTACGAAGTTGGCTTCAAGGCTGCACAAACCGACAGTTTAAATAATTTGATTTACGGAACAATTATTTATGTGTTTTATTAATTTATTTTCGTTTATTAAACATATGTATCAGTCGTAGTAGTTCAATATATGTAGTGGTAGTAATTGGATGCTACTAAAATAGGAGATATTACGCATGCTTATATTGAAGGATCAAATATTTATATATAAACATCTTCTAATATGTACTTAAAGGTAACATCACGCTTGTAGTCCCCCAAGAGGTAGGCAGAGGGATGTGGTACATTCCCACGTTTCATTAGTTACGTTTATGTCCCATCATCAAACAGGGGCTTGATGAACAAGTTATAGTATTTTAAAATAATTTACAGAAATATCAAGACGTTAAAGGACAACCTGCTCTCTACTACTGACTGCGGAATATATACTTCTAACAAATTACAAATAACACTGAAGTTACTCTGCAATATAAACGAGACAAAATTACGTTGACTTCAATCACATTCTTCGCTTCCTCGGGGACTAAATTAGAACGGCTCCTGTCTTAATGCGGGACACATTTCACTGTTGCTTAGAGGATTAAATAAATGCAGTGAGGTACCTCCACAGACATATCTGGACGTAGAATTGCAAAGCTATAGCTTTAACTATAACAAGTGGAGATTTGAGATTCAATAAGAAATTGTATGAGGTTGCTTACAAAATCATGAGTGAATGAAGACAGTAATGAATGCAGAAGGAGCATGCCAGGTCTCTAAGGATAGAGATTTTGGCACTCAGTACTTTCTGTCTACTCAGTAAAGAACGTGGCGTGGCGATATTATAATAATATAAAAGGTTTAATTTATATTTCGTGTAGCGAGTAACATTAAAAATGGCTGTCAGCGGGTACCATATTAAGCCCGGGAAATGTATGTATATTTCCGAATCGTCTCCTCACAAACAAACACATTACGTATCAAACGACTTTATTACAATACAAAAACACAATGTATTTATAAGAGCGCCCTAACACGCAACAAAAATTAATTATGCATTAAAAGAATACAAAAGGCAAAATAAAATAAACACAACAAACATTGGCGGCCCTAATGAGTTATGCAAATGACGTACTCGTGTTTACATTCCGAGATGGCTCGCTGATCAATAACTTCGGTGTAGTACTTAAAAATGTTTCATAATACACTTAGATTACACAATATATTTCCCGACTCCAGAGCAGGATATCAGGTTGTCTAAGTCTGGCGCTGTCTAATCGCGGTATCGCGCAGTCTGCCTAGACACGGCTACATACAATAGCCGCGTACGGGCAGCAGCGTAGGCGGTACAAGAAGCGGTACCTTGCGATACCTAACACATGCGAGATGCGGTAGGCGCCTAATGTGGTGATTATGGGCAAAACTCCTGAACAGAGATCTATATCTATGGATCTACGGATAACTCACTTACAGTGACATAATGCTTAATCACTAAATATGGGGCAACGATTACAACCAAATATGTCTCTGTGTCAGAGTTGGTTTTCAGAATAGAGAACCCACCTGGGTGTTTTAAAAATGTATAAGTTTTCATGTTACTCATCAGTATCTATGCATGATATTGGCCGAAAATACATCCCTGTTATAATATTCTTTGCTTTGGTACAGTAGAACAAAGATACGTTAGCTATTCAGTCGAATCAGTTGTCGGACAGTTTAAAGTCGAATTTTATCTATATGTACATAACGTATTTTGTAGGAAAAGAAAAGACCGACAGAAATATAAAATATACGGGTACATTTTTTTATCATTACACCTACGCGTAAATGCTGTTTCAAATAAAACTCAAGCCTGTACATAAATCTGCGTAGTAAAAAGATATATCAACATGTCTACATAGAGTACGGGGGAGCTCTCAGTCCTCTTTTAAGATATAAATAGATATAAAAGATGTCCTGCTGCTATTTAACTTGCGTTAATTTGCTACTGTGCGGGTCGGGAAAAAATACGGGAGCCTTTGCAGAGAGCTTGAAGTTCAGCTTAAGTTTATTCTGTCGTCTCACCGCTTACGTCAAGTTACAGGTGATGATATAATTTAATTTGCCGATTATATGTAATATTACCAAATATTTTATAGTCATTGTACGTTTCTACCTGGTTTTACATCTATGTCACCTGTATGAGCTGTAAATATTACATTTGATTAAAAGCTGCATAATAGCTAAGTTACATAAACGTTATCGTGACTAAATACTGTACGAAAATATTTTAGTTTGAGTCTTGGTGTAAAAGATAAAGTAAATTAATTAATCGTTGGCTCTTTCTGCGGTAAAAGATGATTATAATATTTATGTAATTTAATCTACATTCTAAATTTCCTGCATTTCCAGAAGTGCAAGTCAAAGACAAAGGTTTTCCGTTATATCTCAGTCTTTCGCTTTTATTCATCTTTATTGCTAAGCTTAAACTAAGTTACAAAGGGCGGACTCAATGCCTAATAGCATTATCTACCAGTCAACCCAGGGTAATGACGTGAACAAGTGATAGGAACAACAAAGTCGGTGGTAAATGAAAATGAATAGATATGATATTATACATTAATTTATTTTCATTTAAATTTACTTTGTAAAAACACATCGTTCGTTCTTTTATCGCTCTTCGTCAGCAGTAGCTCAGTCGCGTCAATGCGAGCGTATATTTTCTGACTTTGCAAACAGTCTATTTACTTTGCGCAACTTTAAATGAAGGAATAGTTGTTTTCATTTATAATAGTAAATACTGCACGGCTTATTTAAACGATCTTTACATAGTGCGAACGAGTAAAAATTCTAGTATACTCTGAAATTAAAATTGTCGGAGTATGAAGTCAGGTCGCTATTTTAATTGTTTATTTTACGAAGGATGCAATGAGATACTAAAGTCAGTTAGACTCCAATTCATTATAGGTGTGAACAATTTCATAACGGAAGCTCACGGGTGTGAGTTTATTTTCCATAACAGTAGTTTAACATACTCGATTATCATTATACCGTTATCCCAGTACCTGTATGGGGTAGGCAGAGAGCTTTGAGTGCCTAACATCTACGTACTCTCAGACCTAACCCGCGTATTCTAGATTTCTAACTCTCGTTGCACTTGCCCGCCTGTTTCGAATACTACAGCCAATAGTCATTACCCATTAGCCAGTGTTAATATTTTCTAGACATTTTTGGTTTATTTATTACTTTCATTTACTACCGTTATTATTTGAATAACTACAGCTAATTATACCTCATGACGAATATGTATTTATAGCTGTAAAGTATATTGATAGATAGTTAAAAATGTGCTTTAATTTAGATAACTGTAATTATAAATTAGAAGCAGAATACCTTTGTTGTGATGCTAATGATTTACAAGTATATACAGTATCCTATTACAGACGGCGTTTATACAAAAACATCATATATCACAGTGGAGTGGCTTAGCGTGAAGTCATTTCAAGTAGTGTCAGCCTCCGCGGTTCGAACTTTGTGACATGTAATCCGTGTGAAATAACGAGTAAGGCTCTATTCACATCTAACAACAGGCACCATAAGAACACATACAACATACTGAAGCCCAAAATTATTGTAATGATTGTTACAAACGATTGACCTAGATGATTTGATATAATTAGGGAGTGGCGTGTGGATAGATGGATTTGTTAATTCGTGGTGGGTAACCTCAAAACCTGTCCATTCATGACGATGACTTGTAGTGATGTTCGTAGTGATGTTCACTTTAAATAATCATTTACACTATAATGGACTGCCTCGTTGGTCGTGTTGGTTGCAAGTGCGACTGCCGATCGGGAGGTCCCGGGTTCGATCCCCGGGTCG
>DWDU01001982.1:0-13496 GCA_018245575.1 Jemadia suekentonmiller
ATAATGGAATATTTGGATATCATCAACTAACCAAGAGATCGCGCAGTGAGACTAGTAGTTTTGACTGCAACCTCCCACTTTAATGGTGCCGTGTTCAAATTCAACAGGGAACCTATAAAAAAAGACGATTATGATAATAAATCGTGAGCCTACAGATCAATAGTTTTATTACGGCCTCATGACAATTCGGTTATGGGAGAAGCATAAAATACTTAAAGGCAAATATGTCTGTCATTTCAGATCTCACTTGCGCCTCCTATAGTCGTCCCTCTTCATATAATCACGCCAGTTTCAGAGACTTCTCAGTTCCCAATCTACTATTATTTAAACTATTTCGTCAAGAACTATATCCAAAAATATTGTATTGTACATCGGCTTTTTAGTCTTTAAATGTCATTCTTTATATTTTATTTTTATTTTTATTTTATAGGTTCACAAAACTGCACTTAACACTGACGAATAAGTAATTGTAAACATGTTTAAACAAATGTTACTTATGTGTTAAGTCCTTCTAGAAGTGAAAACTTCATGCGATAAAAATTAAATTATTTACACTTCTTAACTAAATATACAAATTATGTGATAAAAAACGAATATAGAGAGCTATGATAATTAAATAATATGATATGATTTAAGATGATGCTTAATGGATAAAGTTGATGTGTTTAATGTAATATAATGATTATATTATGTCCGAACCGTAATAATAATAAAAGACCAATTGGCAAAGTTAACAAAACCACTTCAAAATGAATGACTCGTTGGTGTAGTGATACCAGTACGACTGATTATCG
The DNA here is from genome assembly GCA_018245575.1 of Jemadia suekentonmiller. Lineage (NCBI taxonomy): Eukaryota > Metazoa > Arthropoda > Insecta > Lepidoptera > Hesperiidae > Jemadia > Jemadia suekentonmiller. The sequence goes on from DWDU01001982.1 coordinate 795, forward strand.
AGAGGTATTTCGGACTTGCAATTCCTAGTAGATGATACGAGTATGTGTTTGTGCCCGGTGTGTGGCAATAAACTCATGTCCTATGACGTCATAGAACGAAACGTAATTCGTAAATTTGCGAGTGCACTAAAGTCGTTTTTTTTTATTTATCTAATCAAGAGAAATTGTACACAGTTTTTCAAATTAACGTCTGCCAACTGTAGGCCAATTTGCCGGCAGTCTGCTTATCTCGTTGGGAATTAAAGGCGTGATATTACGCGTTGCGTAATACAATAGCAGTTAGCATTAAAATCTGACCTATTGTAAATCTAACACACGCCCTCAAACACCGAAATGGTCGCTTTAAGTAAATATATCATTACCAAGAACTCCTTACGATCGATATACAAATTGTTTTAATAAAAACATTCCTTTACAAGTAAGAATAACCATGGTACTGCCCCAAGGGAGCTGTATGTATGCCCTACCAGGATGTAAGTATAATTTCACAGGAAATAGAGAAAATGCAAGTCGGTTGTACAGCAGATACTTTTTGTTGCAACTGCATTCGCAGCTCCCAATGGATCCACAATAAACTAAGTTACGAGTTCTCAAAGTGCACACGACCGACTTACAGTGGAAACTACGTAATGTATTTACAATTTATAGTCCACAAGCAGTACGTAGGGACGTTGCTCGATGTTCGAAAAAAAAATAATTTTATTTATTAATATCTCAGCTACGACTGTATTTTTTCTTCGTATTTAGTATAGTATCGTAGCCCAAGTATATATTTCAAATGATTTTAGATTTTATTTTTATGGTTTTCTCGCCTTAACCCGTCTTACTCAGAGAGGAGATCTGCGTTCAAGCGTAGAAAGATAAAATGGTTAAAGGTGACGATAGTGCTTTCAAAAACTAGATTTCAACACTCGCTGTGGAGAATTTTACAATTGCAGCATTTATGTACTAAAAACAATATCTTATCAGTCAATTCTCTTATCAGTCAATTTTCTTATCAGTCAATTTTCTTATCAGTCAATTTTCTTATCAGTCAATTCCCTTATCAGTCAATTCTCTTATCAGTTGTTGATAACAGCCGTTCTCTCATCATCATCAGAGGCCAATTAGAATCTATCTTTTATAATGGTATATTGGGGATTGGAGGACTTATGCAACATTACGAAAATCTTACAAATACGTAACTTCGTACTTTACAATGATATCAAAACTACATTTACGAATATTTTAAAATATAATGCCTTTAGAATAATCTATGTTCGAGGCACACGTAAATAAAACAAAAAAAATGCACTGATATACGTAAATGAAGAGTGACATATTTAGTACTCGGATCCTAATAACACAATGTACCACTTAATAACTGATCTATCAGTGATTAACATCTGAATCAACACGAAACCAATTAAAATTTAACTACGTACATGTCATATTATACTATTACAAAACGTTTATTATGTTATATTTATGTAGTTAACAATAGACAGGTGGAGTTTCGAAAGGGAGATGAGGGATAACAATAACAAATTTCCAACAGGGCCTCTCATTATTGTTATTGAAATAACTTTGTTATAGAACCGGCTTTACATCGTGACGGTGTTGTCGAAATAAGCGAACTTGTATTGAGAGAACACAAAGTATAACCGCGTCGATAAACAGTGAACTTAATACTGGACACTTCCTCTACATATTTTTAATAATGAATTTTGCCATGATATATGTATCTAATGTCGTACAATGCATAATCATATTTAGATTTAGGTAAGCCCTGTGTGTTGATGAGTGTGTATATAATGGCATTTGTTTATGTAACATCACGCCTGTAATCCCTTGAGAGGCACACAGAGGGTGTAGTACACGCATACGTTTCACCAGTTACGTTTACGTCCCACTATAGAATAGGTGGTGAGCCTATTGCTATACACCGGGCACAAATCCAGACTCCGAACCACTACTAGAAAATCAAAATTAGAAAAATCCGATAGTGCACGACCCGGGATTTGAACCCAGGACCTCCCGCAGGCACGCACTTACAAGGCACACGAGTGTAGTACACTCCCACGTTCTACCAGTTATGTTTACTTGCCACGTTGGAAAACAGGGTGTATTTTTTCACACGTAACCTTACACGAAATATTTAGTATTAATATTGTTATGTATTATCTCGTGTTACACAAATTGCTTCATTATAACAAGACACAATAAACATTTTGCCGAAGTAATAATAACTTCTCGTCAAGGCGTGACGGATCGGTTGTCAAAGAAGTTTGCTGGCGACGGAAGACGGGAGGACGAGATGTGAGCACCTAATTAAAGAATTTATATACACGGGTGCGATTATAGCGATGCTGGTTTTTTCTCTTCTATATAAATTGTCTACTAAACGAATATTGTCATTAATCAGATCTGGTTTAATGGGTCAAATACAATGTTTGTGTCATGAAATAATTCACTACATTTTCAATTGTGAACATTTTTGAAATTCTGTGGTAAAAGAGCATTTATAAATCTGTAGTCTGTACTACTGATTGCCCACAGGCCATTATGCACTTGACATTGACAGTATAAACAAAAACAATGAATTCTTTAATGTTTTGATTTGATGTATTTAACATAACACCACGCCTGCAATTCCCGATGAGGTAGCTAGAAAAGTATACAACACTCCCACGTATCATCAGCTACTTTTGGATCCCACCAAGGAGTATTAGGTGAGCCTATTTTATGTTAGTTCAATAAACTTAGAAAAAGATGTGATGTGAAAGCCAAATAACTCTGAACGTTTTACCGAGTATTCAAATGAAATATATAGCCTTCGCGATGACTGGGGAAGACAACGTTTTCTTTCCGAAGCTAATTTCAAGCAAGACTAGCTCGCATTACTCGGGAATTCCTTTGAAGCGAGGTGTCTACGCACACGTTTCTCATTCCGTTTTTAATTGGTCCTCGCAACGAGTCCTCTTTGATGGCACGGCGGTCATGTTCTCATAAATATTTCAAGGCGCTCAGTGTGTAAATAAATATCTCACATGGTGATATAGACGTACCTACATATTATGTATCTGTAAACGATTACAAATAAAAATATTTTCGTCTATTACTTGTTCATATAAAATTTTGCCTTATTTAAATATTTTTGTCATATATTTTTCGGTGGGATAACATATTTCATGTACTTTGACTCGTAACACTATAAAGGTATTCGACCATAGGCGTAGGAGGTCATTACTATTTATGCGGGCTTTAACGAGTTGCAAACATTTAATGCAAGAACCTAGAGGCAAGAGGCTGTTGGATATACAGGATTCCTGGCGGTATTCTCTCACAAATACAGAACAGTGACATTGAAACATAAAACTCAATTATTTTTTTGAAAGAAATGCTCCCCAAGATTTGAATACCGTCGGAAATCCCGGAGTCCTACGATTAGCGCCAAAGAAAGCCACCGAGGGGTTTTAGTGCAGTAAAAGATCCAGATAACCCGGCATCTCTCCCAGAATATGGGGTAACTACAGTATACGAGCTCAGTAGAATTGACTATTGTAATAGCGACTGCGCTATAATACTTACATCTTACGATAAACAAAGTTGTCGCACCGAAAATAACAAGTGACGTAATGAGTTTACCCTGAACACACTTTCTCCATTCGCGTTCACAAGATAACCGAGCTTACGGTGTGACCTTACCCGAGGTTTGTTTTCAGTGTTGGCAATAGACCCTTGTTTCTGATAGGATTTACCCTAGTAATGTTCCTATGTTGAGAAGATTTACTGATACGTTAATAGAATCTAATTACATACATGTCAAACTATATTTCGTAGAATTAACACTATAATACAGCCCACTGTGAGTAGTTGATGGATAGTGTTACTGTAAAAATAAATATATAAGGTTTGCTTAATCATTGTGGTGAGTAGAGCTTATACTGATCCAGTCAGCAGTCAGCTCCCCTTACGTGCCACTGAACCAACGTGGCTGAATAATAAACTTGTTCAGTATAATGATTTAATACATATCTTCACGTCATCTCCCACACGCGGTAGGCAAAGGGCACCGAGTGCCAATTATCTTTACAGACGCCCTACAGACCTGCCGCGCGTCTACTATAAAATATTGGTTTCTTTTACGGGTTCACAAAAATCAGAAAAATCGAATTGCCAAACGGAAACGCATATCTTGATTTACGATGTCCGTAGAGTGGCTCGAAAACAAGTTTTATTCAAATGCAAATTTCAAAAATGAAAACAACGAGGGACAGTCAAATGTATTGAGTGTAATGAACACGGCGACAGTGCCACTGGTGTTGTTATGTTTTACTGTTAAAGGTTCGACTTTCAAAAATTAATAAATAACCGTAAAAATGTACCAAATGTATCGACAAATAGTCAAATAAGATCTAGAATGAATACAAAAATTATAATTATTGCAGTTTGTGATTTTTTTTTCGACCTGTATAATAAAATTTTATCAAATTGTTTCCACGTTGGTTGTGTTGGTTGCATGCGCGACTGCCGATCGAGAGGTCCTGGGATTGATTCCCGGGTCGAGCACTATAGAATTTTTCTAATTTAGATTTTCTTCTAGTGGCTCGGAGTCTGGATTTGTCTGGATTCTAAATTGCAATGTACTTTACAGAATTGATGAATATATGTTTTCAAAATGCATTAGTAAGAAGGTAAGACAAACTGTCGCAAAATGATCGACGACCCTCATCTGAATGTCAAGTAAATTACCGTACTTCCGAAATATCCGTCAAATATTTGCACAGCCAGGGGTAGTTTGAACCCTATCATACGATATAAGCATATATCTGGTACACACACGGTTGTCTTGTAATACGGTTTAGAGTCTAGAATACAAGGTGATTTTTGTTAATGAACTTATTTAAAGTTAACAAAACTTGAGACAAAGGCCTCACCACTGTCAAGCCATCTCTATGACTCTCAGCGTTAGTAACGTAAGTTAAACGTAAGAGATTAAACACTCATAACTCAACATTGAAGAGTAATATATTAAAAGAGTAACATTATATCATTATAAACTAAAAGACCACTTATAAATCCTATAATTTTGTCACTCCCACACATGGGGCTCCGTTTTACTGCTAAATGTTTCTTCAATCACTGCTGTGACTTCGCTGTGATCGACTACTTTGAAAATTTTCCGCCAGTTAAGATAGCATAAATGTAATTACGCCTCTCTAGCTCAGCTATTCACTTATTCACTTATTTAATTTTACATACGTAACATCAGGCCTGTTATCTTTTAAGAGGTAGGCAGGTAGATAGAGGTAGGTGGTGGGTGGTGAGCCTATTAAAATCGAACCACTGGTAGACATTTTAACTGGAAATTCTAGTTAGAAAAATCCTCTAGTAACCAACCCGATATTTGAACCCAGGACCTCTTGGCCGTCACGCGAAAGCAGAATTTAACTAAAGTAGGAGGTAAAATTTAAATTACAACTAAAATTATGTTATAATAACTTTATAATTATCACAATATCTCATTTGGTTGCAAACTTAAGCGAAATATAGCCTAGAATGTAGTAGGTAAGCCTGATTAGAAAATGTTTATTATTATCGAACATTATAACGATATTATATACTAAAGTGGCTTGAAGTCCTTGTTCTGATGGTTTGGAGCTGTAGTAAGCATGGCAGATGAGAAAAATATAAATAGGGATAGAATATTGTGATGGATACGAAGCATTTACCGCCGGAGACAGTCTCATGTATCTCGACCAAGTAGTTCTCATGCCAACAGATAGGGAAGGCAGTGTTTAAAACTGGCATATGTATATGGAGTTTCTTTCGCTTCTTCTCCATAGCGAGGCATCTTCCGAAGCAGTGGTAGCATCATTCTGACCTACAAAAAGTGTTCTAATGAACCAATTTTGAATAAATGATATTTGAATTTGAATATATGAACAGACCGAATCTTTAACGATAGACTGTAAAGATATAAATAATTGACACTCGGTGCTATCTGCCTACCCCGTGAAGGAACCAGCGTCATGATACAATAATAATAAAATCTGATAGAACGAGCCACGGTATTAATACAAATAGTGACAGAAACGTCTCATATATTTTCTGAGAATTCGTTAACGTATTTCATAAGTGAAAGTTCAGAATAATTTGGATCACGACCAAGACCTTTGAGATCGCAATAAATAGATTCTTTTTAATAACACGTCTGACCATCGGAGAGAATCGAGACGCGATTAACCAGTTTTTCTGATGATGATGTGTAGACTAATAATAATATACTAAATCTGTCTATCAGTTAATTTGAATAACTGACGAGTTGGAGTATACTATACTGAAGTCCTCTGCCAACCCATTCGGGAAAATGTAGGTGGGATGATATTTAATTTCAAATAATATTATTATTATTTCTCTCAACACAATAATGTAACATATGATACACAGCTAAGATTGAAAAGTGAAAAACTGGTGCCTATAGTAGGTCAACCTGTGCTATAGATTACCAGGCCTAATAAATTAGAAAATGTAGGGTTATATTTGGCTTCAAAAAAGATCATTCAAAAGTCTATCGTAATGAAATTAGAGGTATAGACAATTGGCATGAAGAGGCATACTACATAGTGCAGGGTCTTAACTGACATATATTTGTTGTAGAAAAAAATACCTGTGATTAGTACCTATATAGGTTTTCTTTGCATTTTACGAAACATTGCTGCGTTCGGCTAGACTTTGTAAAAGTAATTGGAGTTATCAATGAAAAATATTTAATGTATTAAAATCCTTACACTTTGCTTACCATTGTGAAAAATAATGCCACTATTAATATAATATGTAAATGATGTAATATTTAATGGCGTGTATGTAACTTTTTTTTTTCGCTGCTTACCAGCGATGAAACTTGTTATTTACTTTTAGAAAACAAGAATACGACACACGACATTGACCCTACTCCACGCTGTCGCGATAAAGACGGGTCGCAGTGATTTTTCCATAGCGAAATAGTAGCAGAGAATCAGTATACTTTGGCCAATAAAGCCTGCTATAAGCCACTTTTTCAATCGAATGGCCCGTGAAGCACAAAAGAAGAACTAATGCTCGCCTAACCATCAATGGGGATAGAATTTATCGTCGTACCATCCCCTCTTTACGGAGAAAATATTGGTCTTACGAAGTACCCAGACGTGGTTTCTGAATGCCGTCTTTTGTAGGAGCGCACAGGGGTCGGTGGGTGGACTCAAGTTATAAGAAAACAACGACAATGCTTCCACATCTATTGCGAAGGTTAAATTAAATGGGAATTGACAATGAGTGTTTCCGTTATGGATTTTATATCCTGTAGATTTAATCAGCATTTAATATAGTTTATTGATTGGTCATAGATTAACAGGACCTTCGGCGAGTTACAGTTTACTAATGTTTATGTGACGAAAGAATTTAAAAATAGTAGTTTCATATAGGTACACATATTAGTCTGTCCTCAAATACTAGCATAGAAATTTGTTCAGTTTATATTCTTTGACATAAACGCCTTAATAGCTTTCGAACTTAAATTATAATAAGTGTTTGACGAGATTCCACGATTTAGCTCACTGGTACGCTTAAAAAATGTATTTTTCTTTGATACCTATACTAAACGCTTTCCTCTTGTGCTATAGCCTGAAGAAGTGTCTAACATTGTAAACAGGAGATACTCCCACTGTACATAATATGTATATGTATATAAAAAAACGAGCGATGTGAAAACAAGTCATCCTGTTGACAACTGGTTTATTTTGTTGGCGAAGATGCATGGAGTTTTCATCGCACAGCTGATTAGCCGCAATAACAGATTCACCAATAATTGAAAACAGTCGATTTCGATTTAATATTAATTGAACGTAATTCATCATACATAAATATGGCATAGAATTGTCAACATATAAGAGGTAATGGAAATAAAAATTACAATGCAACCTATTATTAAACCATCTGAATATATCAAGGTTGTTTCTTGTATAAAGTTTTTAATGAGCTACAAGTACCTACGTTATAGTTATAAAAAAAAAAACGTATATAACTAACGTATATAACGTGTATAACGTGAGTTATAACTCAAGCGAAAAAATAACACTAAATCTTTACCATCATGTATTCTTTCAACATTGCAATGTTTTATTCAAGCCAATGTCGCAATGCGAATTATTTGCTGCTATCCACCAAGCTGTATATTATTTGTATGAGATAAAGATAATTAACAATAATATTTATCACGCCAGGCACCTTACGGGACAGGGAGAGAGCGTGAAGTATAAATATTATCTCAATAATAATAATAAATATTATAAATACTATCGAATTATTGTTCTTTTATAGTTTGTGGTATATAGTCGTACGTTAACTTCGCTAGATGTGTCATAACTACAGGGATAACCCCACCGATGATCCCTCGTTGATTGTATCCAAATAATTGGATTCCACACAGACCTATCCGCATATACTGAAATTGACACAGCTTATTATGCATATATAGCTACTATATTATTAACTATTTAAAACGACGTCAGTTATTTACATCGCATGTAACGTCGTGTAACATCCGAAAACCCTGTCAAATTCAATTACCACGAACATCTATCTACTTTTGCATGGGTGACATCATATTTTTTTTTCTTTAGTGTCAGTTTCATTCTGCTTTAGTGAGCACATCATTTCCTATAATATTATTGTATTAGGCAACAATTTGCGAATCATAATAAGAGCTGTTTTATAATGTTCGACAAAAAATTCATTGGATAATAACTCATAATCTTTGTACGTCTGCACTGGACTAACATGCGTACGTATATGCCCTAAACTACTTCTCTTCAACGTAAAGTTCGATTTTCGACCATTTCCACTGGGACAGCATGGCAAGATGCTTCCTCCAGGCGTTTTTACTGCTTTTACATACGATCGAACCTAACATCCGTTGATATATAACGTTTCAAATCCACTCCAATCCGAATAATGCTAATACAGCCTGCACATATTGGTAGAGAGTGGCTAAGACTCAAATCAGTAGCAGCCAGACGCGGGGAAACCACGAGGATGAGAACATAATTATCCTATGTCCACAGTGGCAAGGGGCGAATCGATCACCCTATTTTAATAGTACCTAATATAGCTATAACGTAGTGACAGTTCGACATGGGGTGGGTTTTAGAATGAGTGGCTCTTGCTCATTGTTGTTTAGTAACTTTTTGTCTTCTGTTTTTCGTTTGTTTGTTATATTTGAAATTAGTGTTCTATGTACACCATCACTACAGCAGCAATAGTACTAAATGTATTAATAATAGATATATTTTACGACTCAATCTTGTAACTCTTCTCGTTCTTATAAATCCTTACAATCTTTACGAAATAACTGAGCGTACCTAATTAAGCCTTAGTGAAATTTACATAAACGCACCCCTGTGTTAGTAAGCGTATTTTGGAATTTAACGATAATAATGTTTTCACTGTGGTGAAAAAAATGTACCTACAAGTTGAATTGATTTAATTTCTGCCACACGTTTTGCAGCAAGTCACGCAGCGCGGCGGCGCACCTCGCCGCGACAGCCGACCGCAGCGCTCTTAGCGCGGTACCCACCGAAACAATTCAATTTTCGCGACGCTCCAACTTTAAAGGCCTGTTTCTTGATTATCACCACCATAAACAAACACCTCGCCCAATGAATTCTGTACATAATATCCGGTACGTAAGGTTTACAGCGAAATATTTGCTGCGCATACGAAACGTAGGCGAAAAACATAGCTACACTTAACCATCCACCGAAGGCTCATTCATAAATAAAGCCTGCGGGTGACGGCTCTTTGATCTCCTAACTTCTTGATATTTTTCCTAATATTCCTGGTAGATTACGCTCAGGGAACGTTCGTTATGCCAAACATCATCATGTGTTTGATGTTTCGATAAAATATGATTTTATGTTTACAAAGATTCAACTCTTGACGGCTGTCTAATGAAAAAGGTTTGTAATTTTTATATTTTTGTGCCCTTTTTTTCCATAGTTTTTCTTATTTGATACCTACATAATAAGCTGTCCTAACTAAGCCAAAAACTTGCATTTGAGTGCTCCACTCAGAGAAGTGATTGTCATTGTAATCCTGGCACTCACCTTCGAATTTTCCAACTCATTTGCATTGAGTACTTGCATTCATCGTAATTATGTATAGGTCGGATATATTCCTATAGTATAAACGATGGTACGCCGGACGATATGGAGTCTGGATATGTGACCGGTGTATGGCATTAGCCTCATTATCTATTCCATAGTAGGACGTAAACATAATGCTGAAACGTGGAAGTGTACTACACTCCTTTGCCTGCCTCTTCGCGAATTACAGGCGAGATGTTACGTATATATAGGTTACCGCCGAGTTGAGGTATTAGATTTTTCTAACTTGAAATTTCCAATAGTAGCATGAAATATAGATTTGCCCCTAGTGTATAGCAATATACTCAACACCTATTCCATGGTAGGACGTATCATATAACGTAATGTTAACATCACGCCTGTAATCCTCAATGTGGCAGGTAACGTAACTTGTGAATTGTGGGTAAGTACGTAGTTAACCCTTTGCATACACCTTAGGAGAAATACAAGCGTGATTTTATGTATATACTTAATAAAATTATCAATAATAATAAGTAATTCTAATAAGTAAATATCCACTTTAAACCTTTGCAGATTATACGGACAAACTGCGATCTATTGAAATGCAAAATACTTCTGCTAGTTGAAAAATAAATGCAAAAATGTAGATTGTTTTCCAAACATTCCTATTCTCGGGATTTTCGTTTGTTCTCCGCTGCGCGTTAACCGCAAATAATTTACATATGGCGGACGCTGCGTTAGTAGATTTTTTTTATGAAAACTCATTTCAGTTTTCAGTTTTACACATACATTTGAATACTATTACCAATTACTTGTTATGATCTGTTTATTTTTATTATATGGTCACGCCCAGTCTCTTACGAGGTAGGTACGACTGCTTGTCATACCAAGCTCTGTCTGTTTTAGATTTGTGAAAAGACTTATTCAAAACATTCTAATCGATCTAAGTCGGTTGTAGTGTTTAGTACGACTGGTTATCTCTACGTAAAATATTTGTATATATACATCAAATGTTTGTATATTTCTTTACGTAAAATTTTTGCTCCCAAACATACACAATTCCATATATTATCAACATCACAACAAATTTAGACATCAAATTTTCAACTGAAACTCGGAACTACGAGTAGCAATGCGTTAGCTTTAACACCTATTTCAAAAACTAAATTGTAAAACAACTTAACTACTACGTCTGTATCTTATTTTCAACCTTAACGTTGAACAATACGGTCTTGTTTTGCTTGTCCATCACTACTGATACTACATTTTGCGATGGTTAATTCCAACCCTTGCTCGTCTGAAGAGTACGAGGCGTAAGGGCGGTAATTATAAATGCTAGCTTTGATCTGGCCCAACAAGTACGTTTAGTGATAACGCTTGGACATTCAAAAACTATCTTTTACATGAATGTTTTTTATAAAAGAATAAGGTTGAACTTTAATTGTTTCTTTTACCATCATCATCATCAGCTTGCCTCTGTCCACGGCTGGACATAGGCCTACCCTGTGGAATTTTTGCCCATAATCCCCAATATGGCACGTAGTCCCCAATATGGCACGTAGTCGTGATTTACAGAACACAGCTTCTTGCACATCTACGCCACTGCTTTCAGGTGTGCTCCAGATCATTTTGTTGTACCTAGGTAAGCCCCGTAATCCCGAGATCAGCCAGCGCCGTATTTAGTCCCGTCTTTTTACACCCTGATATCCCGGCATAGGGTTTCACGCATATAATCGCCGAGGAGGTTGACAGAGAAGTGCAGTACACTCCAACGTTTCATAAATTACGTTTACGTCCGCCCACGGGCTAGGTGGTGAGTCTATTGCCATACACCGGGTTCAAATCCAAACTCCGAGTCCACTGTTAAAAAATCTAAGTTTGAAGCATTCGATGGCAACCGCTCTTTCGCTCGTTAGTCGTGTTGTTTGCAAGCGCGACTGACAAGCAAGAGTTTAATATTATAATAAATTATCTATTACAATATTATAAGTTTATAAAAGATTTATAAAATAAATCTTTTATAATGTAAAATGTAACAAACATCCAATAACAGTAAAAATATCTATATTATCTTGAAAAACAAACTTATCTAATTCTGGGCTAGACACATACTAAGGTAACCAGACACATAAAAATTCATATACAAATTTGTAAATACATTCGTATAAATTATTTGACGTTGAGACTAAATAAAAAAGAGCACTCTTTATACATAAATATTTTGGGCCGGGTCGGGAATCGTATCGACAACCTTTAGCTCTCTAGTCAGGCAGGGCCACTAACCTAAGGATCATAAGGCGATTCCAGAACGTGCCAATTAACGCAACAGTATTTCCAAATCAACTACATAGTTTCTAACTATACTGAAACTCACAAAACACCACAATTCACTCTTCTACTTTAGTCACGGTTAATACTGTACCCACCTTTCAAAATTATTGTCGTAATAATGATTAAAAAAGGCATAATTCCGCTTCTATTATGCACCGTAATTGCCATTTAATAACGCAGGATAGTAACGAGATCCTTTGTAACGCGCTAAAGAAAGATTATTGCGTTAAAATCTCTGACGGCGCAG
>DWDU01001983.1:0-13496 GCA_018245575.1 Jemadia suekentonmiller
AACGTGGGAGTGTTCTACACTCCTCTGCCTACCTCTTCGGGGATTACAGGCGTGATGTTACGTTTTTTTTTTTTTATCTCGATCTTATGTGAACATCCATATAAATAAAACGACAGACGTCGGCCGCGGTGCGCGCGTCACGCACTGGAGAATTGATGACTAGTTTTCGTTACTTTTTTGTACTTCTTACCCGCTTATTCGTTATCCACAAAAGATTTACCATATTTTCATTTAAACCATATTTATTGAAGTTTAAAGAAACTAAATATTTACGCAGATTATTATGATTAGCAGATTATACTATTGAATTTTTTTATATTTTCCGTTCTATACATAACATAATAACATTAACAACGCGAACGACGTCACGGATACAATAAAACAACCCTAACTTTACATGCCTTTGACTCACAAAAAAAATTGGTATTACACTTAGTCATAGTATCAATAGTAATATCTCGTTAATAAAGCCAGATGCCTAGCATAGTATGTATATGATTTATGCTTTGTATAAAAACAAGCTAAAACGACACGTGTCATTGTGAGTGATCTGCTATGATTTATGGATCCAACTTACGCTTTGCGGATAGTAACAGATATCTATTATCCATATGGATTGAGTGATATCATCTTTCGCCTTTTACAATCTGTAGGTATCTGCAAATTTGGATATCTACACCCTTTTTGTATAATTGTGCATTGTTATTCGCTATTTGTAGTGTATGCAGATAACTGCATCCATATCATACTCTATCTATACCGTAGCCTGGCAAATTCGTAACAGTCCTGTCTGTAGTCGGCGCGCGATGACGGACGGGGTAACAAAAAAATCACGTTAGATTGACCACTGCTCACGGTACTTAGTTGAGTAAAGAAGACCGCAGGTTTCGGGGCATACGCGTTTTGTGTTGAAATGAATCTTGTTTGCTAATGAGAGAACAACGCCGGAGCTGCAACTCATATCTTATGTAGCACCGTGCAAATGGATAAAACATTTGTTTTCCCATTTTAAAATTCCTCACCTGATAATTGTCGCTTAACGACCTATCATTATCGAACGGTGACTTGCAGATAAGGTGATAAATAATCAGAAGTCGCTATCTATTGTTGATATTAATTTAAATATTAGTGAATTAACGCTCGCTGCTTAATGTCACAAAAATTAATATGTATTTCCATTATGAAGCATGTAGGATACATATAATTAATATAAGTAAGAAACAATTACAGTGGGTACTGACGAAAGACCCAAAGGACAGGAGTGATGCAACGAGTGGTATCATGTGGAAAACCAGTATCAATTATAAGATTCAATACGTCTTACATGTACGTGCGTATCGTCTTAGTGCGTTCGCGAACACATTGACAAATGTTACTAGAACATAGCCGTGGTCCTAAGTACGGAACAAATTATACTTACTGTAAACATTTATTTGTGTTACATCCATATATATTAATTTGCTTACAATTTATTTTATTTACGTCTAACCAAATGCCACGTTGAGCTTGTTTGTTGCAAGTTCGATTGCCGATCGGCAGGTCCTGGGTTCAAATCTGGGTCGTGCACTACTGTATTTTTCTAATTAAAATGTTCTAGTATTGGTTCGAAGTCTGCAAATGTGCCCGGTGTATGGCAATAGTCTCACCACCTATTCTATAAAGAGGGACGTAAACGTAACTCGTGAAACGTGCTAGTGTACTACGCTCCTCTGTCTACCTCTTCGGGGATTACAGGCGTGAAGTTACCAAGTTATGTAATACCAAAATCATATCAACGACACACAAGTAACTTATCGTTTATGATAACATTTTATATCACAACACACAAAAACTGTAAAAATAAACGAACGTGAAACAGTAGTTGCCTAATGGTAAATATTCACATAATTCGCAAGGTCTGTTTGATACCATCTTGTCGTAATGTCCTTATTGTTAGGTGTCGCCTAAAAACGTAGGCAACGTAAAACGTCCTAATATAGTGTACAATTTGTTTTTATAGCTCCTTTAATGGATCGTGTTTTGTGAACATCGGTAAAATTAACGCATATCGAATAAAAAAAAGTTATCAATAAAATAGTAGTTACGTCTGATAAAAGCTATTTATAAATCTCGATACTGTGATAAAGCTTATCAAGTTCTGATTCGTATCCAATAAAAATTATCACAAAATTATTATTAAATATCGTTATTCCTCTAGCACTATAATCATCAGCATTTTAATCAAGTTAATTATTTCACAAATTCACTCAAATTGATATATAGTTATAATTTTCAATAATAATGTAGAAAAAATTGATTTAGGTGCTGCTATGCAAAAAACGTCGCATAGTTTGTGACTATGACATGCAGATAATAAAAAAAATTGACTAATACTAAGTAGATGCTGTTATTGATCTGCAAACGTAAATGTTAAAATGGGTGATTGGAGCATATCTGGAAGTAGGTACTAGATGTTTATACTCGTAGAAGTGAAGAAATTTTTAAAGTGTATGTGTGTTAAAGATTAAAATTTTACAATTTGTTAAAAAATGTTTAAGTAAACCTGAATTTATATTGACTTTAAACTTACTATACTATATATTATATACATAGATACATTTTTCTAATTCCTTTTTGACTTAATACCTCGTTGAATGATACATTCGCGCAGGCGGACGTCGAAAATGATTCATGTTGGTGCTGGCATACCAATTAGTGCATCCGTTCGCGTCCATCATGGAAGTCCGTTAAAATTGCTTGAAAGCTTTCTGAGTGTGATGCATCACAATCAGGAAGCTTTCAAGCTTTTTTTCTAGATACATATCCGCATTAGTACAATAACACAATATTCATGTATTTATTTACTTTTGCCAACATAACGAAATAACGTGTGATTCTTTCGTTATCTTGTCACGTATTTTATTTTCATTGCAAGAATTTTCATGAAATTTATGCTTGTGGATATCGTAGTAAGCCGTCATTAATGTTGGGCAGTGTTGGCGGTGGTCGTGCCAGTTAATAAATAATCCTTCCTGGCTATTTTTTCGACTAGTCATTGGGGTTAGGCTAATCAGTTTTGGTCATTGTCGATGAGTCTGTACTGGAGCAGCATTGTAAATAGTTTTTGCAAAACATTAAATAATGAGATCGAGTTTGGTTGAGAGACGTACACATAAAGTATGTATATAACGCCACCACATTAATCCCTGGAGTGGTAGGTTTATGTCCCACTATTGAATAGGTGGTGAGCCTATTGTCATAGACCGGGCACATATCTAGACTTCAAGACACTACTAGAAAATCTAATTGAGAAAAAGCCAAATGTGCCCGACCCGGCATTTGAATCCAAGATCTCTAGATCGGCGTGCGTCGCGCTTACAACCGACACGACCAACGACGCGGTCAAAGTATACAAATACAGACAAAAAATCATGAGAAAACGCTGCGGTCACGTACTGGAAATTATGACTTTGTATGACGTTACAATGGCGTCGAAGTCACGGAAGTAATCGCGCGAGTTAAATATAATGATACTTCCTTAGATATTTTACACGTACAATTTATTTTTAATATTCTTTTAAGACTTAATTAATGTATATTTCATTAAAAGATACCATTAAAACAGCTAAGCCTGATATAAGCCATTTGTAAATGTCAATATTGTCATAACCTTTTTCAAGTTTTGATTCGTTTCTGGTAACGTTTTGTCATTGTTAAATGTATTTTCTCAATTTAAGTAATCAAAAGAAAGTACCAGAATAACCATAGTGGCTTTGTCATTTCTATATGGCGAAACAACGTGGAGCTTGGCCACGTTTACAAAGTCTAGTCTTATGCAACAACGCATTAAAAATAGTGTATATCTTTGGGCTTTAGTGTGTGTTGCAAATATGTTTGGAGATTTAAAGCGCAAGTTTACACTATGGAGTATTTATTTTTAAGTACCAATTTTGTTGCTATTATTTACAGGTGAAGGCGGTATTGGAGTTTCAAATGCTTTAGGAGCTAACTCCTTAGCGATCCTCTTCGCGTTGGGCCTGCCGTGGCTAATCAAAACTCTGACCCTTCTCGTCGAAGGAGCAGACAGCGCTGCCGTTCACATTAACTCGGCCGGTATCGACTTCGTCGTTGGCTCTCTTCTTGTTGCCGTGGCTTGCTTGTGGATTGTTTTATTTCTAAGTAAATTTACCTTAAGAATAAGTATGGGATGCGTTCTGGCTGTTCTATATGTAATATTCATTACTTTCGCTATCCTCGTTGAGATGGGAATCATTCTTGACAGAGGTATAGAAGATTGATGGCACAATATGACTTAAGAAGAATGAAATAACAAGAACGTTTCCAATCGGCGTCTGTAGACGATAAGCTGGAATATTGGGAGAGCAATAAGACAATACAACGTATAGAACTTTGTGATAGGACAGTGTAGCGTAAAATTTTACGATGCTTCCGTATGAAATTAATTTTAAACATCTTTGGTTGCCTACTGATATGTTTTGCTAATGATGGGATAATTAATTGAAATGTATAGTGATTTTTAATATTTATAACGATTTAATTTATTGATATTTATTGAATTTTCGCTTAAGTAATGTTTTTTTAATAAGTAAGTTTAAAGTTAAGTGATGTAGTAGGTATATAATATAAATATGTATATACGTAAAATATGTAATAGTCACTGATTTACGTTACTGATATTATTAAATACTTTTGTGGGCATGTAATAATTGTGTGTTAGATCTGACTACGAGTGTATAAACGGCAACATCACGAGTTAACGACAAACGAAGTATTCCTAACCTTCGCAGTGTAATTTGTATGGTTATATTAAAGATTTCCATATTATTAATGGTCTAACTTTATTGTTTTTGTTTGATCCTACTAGTGTAGGAGTTTCCTTTTCTGAATTTGTGCCATGAATCGAGTCCCCGGTTAGGCACTATTGGGTTTTTTTAACTTAATATTCCTCATACAAGTCTAGATTCTATGTTTGGCTGTAACAATATTAAGTTCCTATTCCATATTGGGGCGTATATGCAACTGGCGAAATGTGGGAGTGTTCTCCTACCCTCTGCATACCTATCCAGAGAGATATAGGCGTGATGTTGTATTAAGCACATTACTTTTTTATGCGATATATAATGCGACGTATTTTGTGCTTCAATTTTTTAAATATTGTTTGAGTAAATAGTTGTATGATCACAAATGCGAGGCGATATAACTTAGCTCTCCATACGATTGATTTTTGTTTGACTGCAGCAAAAATGTTTGAAACATACATTGCTCTTCCGTCATCATGTTAACTATTCAACAGAAAAGTATGTAGCTCGCTTTTCCCCAGAATGTTATCTAATAACTCAATGTAGGCTTAATAAATATGCCGTTTCATAATTTAAAACTATTGTTATTTGATCAACTGCTATTTATGAAAATACTCGGAGGGCTGGTAAGGTTTCCTGTGGTTTTTCTATTCATTAGATAGCAATGACAAATGAATTTTGAATCAGTTCAATAAAAAGGGGCTAGCCATTGAACGGTACCACATACCGGGGCAGTTTTAAGGGTCGTCGACATTTGAATTTACAATTGCAATTAAACGTGGTAAAGTTCATTTTTGGTAGGGTCGTTTTTATTAACATTTACAGAATCTAGCAGCCTTGTATAATACAGAGTTTGAGCACTTGTAGGTATTTTGGATATACGAGATTATACCGAAATGTCACAGAAACAAAAAGGAATTTTGCTTTCAAATTGCTTTTATTGAGTAAAATACATAAATGTCTATATCTTTTTCATTTAAAATGGACAAGATATTGATAACAATTAGGTACAAAGACTTTATTAATATATGGTATCTTTAAGATCTATGCTATTTACAATTCAAGACTTATTTAATATATGGTATCTTTAAGATCTATGCTATTTACAATTCAAGACTTATTTAATATATGGTATCTTTAAGATTTATACTATTTACAATTAAACTTCCATAATAATTTGTGCTTCTGCAATTTGCTATAACAAACTGGAGATAGTGCTTGCTCTGAACTGACTTGAAACGCCGCTGGACGAAGTTAGTCAGCGGAATGAGTGAAATAACAACTCAATAATTTGAGGTTCCTCCGTTTTGTGACTATACAGTTCCTTCTTCAATAGCCAAGCTGTCGCCGGACGCTGTCGCTGTCGCCGCTGGAACATGAGCGGTGCATTAGAGACGGGCCGCTACAGAAGATGAACATTCGTTTTGATACTGCTTTTATAAGATACAATTATTATCAAGCTCTTTTTGAAGTTACAGGAACAAATGATTTTCCTTATGAAGGAAACTTATACAGCTAGTTTACGAAACATTATATCAAGTAATCATATAGTAAAAAATACTGATAGTTTGAATTATATAGTAATTTATGAAATGGAATCACAGCTGTCAATATGAACGAAGGTTCACCTTTGGTTTCACTTCTACAATGATACATTGATTACAAAAGATAAAATAAATGAGAAACATAAGAAAACCAATGAAAATAGCAGATATATATTAAAGAAACATTCAACATAGATTCTATGACTAGTTGCTTGTAGGAGTTGTGAGGATATATATGTATATAATATGTATAGATAAAGGATAGATGCATATCATAGCTTGGGTACGGAAACAATCAGCCTTATTAGCTATGACCAAACGCGCAAGTAACGCGGCGCGAAAGTACTGTAACGCGCCGCGTTACGTGGCGTTTGGTCATAGCGAATAAGGGCCCAGAACGTTTTCATTGTCGCCTTATCTGTTGCGTTAAAACCAAAGTCGCTGCGTCACCGCGTGTGTACCGTTGCGTGTTACCGTGGTTCTTACGAAGGCGTGCTAGTTGTCCTTTTTACATTGAGGTTACAGTCAACATCGCTCCATTGCCAGTAAATACAGATTTGTAAGTTCTCATCAGCTCTATTTGCGAAGCTGCCAGGCGTTGTTAAAATATATTTTCGCGGTTGCAATTGTTGTCATCCGCGTAGTTTCCGCTTAATTTGAACTGAGCTCAGTAGACAAAATATTCAGTGATGTGTAAGTACTCAGTCAATCAAAATTGACTAAGTCAAAACATTTTATTTTGTTGTTTTGGTTGAATATTAGCATGATTAGAGTTATATTAGAGTTGAATATTAACAGGATCAATTGTTATGAATTATTGTGTTATTATTATATGTATTAACATGTACGTATGAATAATATTTGAGTGTATTTTGTTTATCATTGAATATAAATAATACAATGGATTATTATTTTCTTGTCTGGCTCTGAATTATATTTCGTGGCCATAAAATTTTATGTATTTCTTACAATTATGCACATACGAAGTAGTTGTAAATTAAAGTGTGTAGCTACATTTTCAGTGTTTGTCAACATTTCGTTAATTAATCAGGACATGAGAAATTTTGTATTTTTCATTCATTCTTATTGTTACAACGATCTTCGATCTAAGTTCGTTGTTAAAAAAATAATCATCGAAAACTTTGTTACGTCAAAACGTGATTAACATTAATATTTTATTAAATGTAATGCATTTTGTAGAGATATATTTTAGTTCAAGGTTGATCAGCATACTAAATCATTGCAGCCTCGTTAAGGTATCTTCACAAACATACCTGAACGCTCATAACGAAAATAAATTTTCTCTATAGGCGTGTAACGGCTGCCAACCTCCATACGGCCAGCGTTTTCGACTATGGCTTTAACCCTCTTTTCCTCAACCTTCAATTCTCTGACGAGACCGGTCTTCCAACAGAGGAACGATAAAGGGGACGGAAGAAAACATAAAACGAATCGAATTAAATAAAACTATGCCTTGCTGATGTATGACTTGCAAAACAATATGACGTAATGGAATTAAAAAATGTGATGTAACACTAAATGTTTACAGATCGATGACGGGCCACGATATATGCTACAATGATATACTGGTAGGGTATTTGTGATGGTCGAGTGATATTCCTAAATAACTTAGAAATGATCACGACATAGCATTATTAAAATTACCCTGATTGCGCCTTGCGCGCGAACTGCCCAATTCTGAAAAATTGTTATAAAATAAAATTAAGTAATTGTTATATAATAAAATAATACTATTAATAATAGTGTTCATAAACAAAAATATACTCTGTACCTTCAGTCATTCATAAGATCTAGTTATTGTTCCGTGTAAGTGTATAATGTTGAAATAAGTGGTTAATATGACACAAGGTAAAATAAATTATCACGCCCGTGTGCATCAAATGACTTTTAACCTATACTTTATCTATGAGCGACCAGTTTGCGTCTGCTTACATCGTATATCTTTGAATAATTATAAAAATTTAAATATAAACACATTTATTAAGTGCTTATAATTGTGAGATATAGACTGCCTCGTTGGTCGTGTCGGTTGCCCGTGCAACTGCTGAACGGGAGGTCCTAGGTTTAATTCCCGGGTCGGGCACTACTAAATTTTTCTAATTTCCATTTTCTAGTAGTGGTTGCACTCTGGATATGTGCCTGGTGCATGGCAATAGGCTCACTCCCTATTCCATAGTGGGACGTAAACGTAACTGGTAAAACGTGGAAGCGTTCTAAATTCCTCTGCCTACCTCTTCGGAGATTACAGGCGTGATGTTACGTTATAATTGTGTACACAGATATTGTAAGCACACAGCTACATCACTAAATTAGTGGATACCTACTATGTTGCAGATGCAGTGAAATTAATAATTATGTCTTTATGGAAAACTACAGGTTATCCTTAAATGTCTTAAGTTATTTAGTAGTAAGTTAAAGTTCAAATGATCTTCCTGAAAATGTGCAAACAGACAGCAAGTAATGCGATTGGCCGATATTTGGTTGTACGCGAATTGCCACCAATGAAGCGGTTGCGACGCATAGCTTCCGGTACAAACAGCGTGGACGAATACATCTATCAATATCAAAATACTTACCATACATTTGGATTTCCTCTTGTCGGCTCTGATTGCGACGTTGCCAATCCGTCCGGATACAGTTTTGAACTTCGGCATTAATGAAGCAGAATATTATCGCCACGATCACACCCTGGGGAGGAAAGTGTAAAATTAGATTATATATTTTTATAAACAAATCCTTACTACAGAGTAATGTACTATAGGTTTGTACTATAGAATACACATGGGCAACAATTCGATTGTGAATGTTGAGGTCCTATTCTTACAATCCTGTTTGAAGTAGGCTATGAGAATTGGATAAGTAACAAAGTTTATAATGCTTTGTATTTAGAAAACCGCCTGGAGGAAAGTCTGAACGTCGTTCTGGCTTTGAAAGATGATAACAAAATATTTATACTAATAACAAATAGAATCTTTCCATTACCTGGTAGTTTGTTAAAAAGGACGATATGATAGCGTAGGTCTTTTCAAAGTCTGTCCCAACGGCCGGCTGCATGGGCATTAGTAAGAAATGCAAACCGAACAGCGGTATCTGGAACAAAAAGGCAATAAGCGTAACGAAGTATTAACACAAAAGTTTTATTGCGATTATCACGTCCTCATTTCAAATTCCATCAGTTGGTATTGTAATTGCTAAATAAATTATTGATAAATGGTAAAAATGTGTGTATTGTATCCCTTCCTTACATTACAGCGGTATTGACGTGGTCTTTAATGTGCAGCTGCTCGAGTATCATCTGAAAAATTCTCAAACACATGCATTATTTTGAAGGTAAACGATTAGATGTTCCGGTTCAACGCAAAATACGGATAGTTCACCGACGACGCTGTGCGGTCCAATTATTTGCAAATACCCTAATTCATAGCCTTCGATTGTATATTTTCGTTATTGTTCAACGAATTAGAATTGTGTCTAGTGGCAGTAGCAAAATTAAACCACATAGTTACATTAGTCTAGGTCTAAACCAGATTACAACACTTTTGTGCCCTATTAATGTTCGAATTTCAAATCTACTAGCTGATTCACTGTTTCATCTGTACAATCCGTAAATTTTTATTGCGTATACAATTTTTACAAATATTTAACTAAAATTTCCATGTCTTTGTTTTTACAATTACTGAAAAATCACGTAGTAATTTTATCACTTTTAATGTTACTCGTATATTTTCAAATGATAATTTCAACTGATCCCAAACTACATAGATAAAACCAATGCTGTGGTGACCAGGAATTTGATGGATTACACACATTTCTATCTACGACTCCATACCTTTACAGATACAATTACTCCAATATTGAATAAACATTCGCACTACTAATGCGAACATTTGTATGGGTAAACATCGATACAATTGTTGATTCACCATTCATAGTCTCTTGAGGACCAACATGCCAGTCAATGTCGAATTACGTCACCGTACCATTTGACAGCATAGTGTTGTCTTTAAACATGGAGGTGTTGTACACGCAATTCTGCTATTACGCTTTGCTGTGAGTCAATGGTCATTGGTGAGACTGCGCTCATTTATTACTCTGCAGTCGCCCGACAGCGGCGCATATAATATGCTATGGCCGTTGCAGTGTCCGGTAATACGGCACTAAATTGTTGAATCGAAGTGTGGATACGACTTTGCAATTCCGAAATTCCGGCCCATCAATGACGACGTGAATGTTGTGAACTCAGCAATGTAGAGTTTAGTATAAAGTTGAATGTAGCAAGTCATCTCTGTAGTCTGCTACTCTCAGGTGGTACTTGTGGTTATATATACTTTATATATCGCTTATGCGATCTTTTGCGTTTTATTTGAGGAACAGTGAGCGGTGAATGAAGTGGTAGTGGGCTGGTCAAATCAGTCGCAGGACTGATAACAGTTGGAGTAGACGTGTTCTGGAGTGGAGAACATGCTTTGGTAAACGTAGCGTAGGACGCCCCTCGGTTGGTGGTGTGACGATATACTCCAAGTGGCTGGCAGCGGTTGGATGCGAAGAGCTGAAGATCGAGCTTAGTGGCGGCAGCAGTGGACGGGAATAGGCTGATGATGATAATGGGCGGTGCATATAGTTTGAAGGCTTACCTCAACATGAACATTAGCTTAGTTTCTTAATTTTAAGCGACTTATACATCTCGAACTCAGCATGCATGTATAAAAAAGAGACGAATGTAGACTTAGATCATGTCTGTAAGCGTAGAGTACATTTGGCATTCGGGGCTCTCTATCTATCCCGTAAGGAACATTGCGTCATCATCTAACAATAATAATATATATAGTCTACGCCAGCTACGAGAAATAATGGTGCTACGAACGTTTCGTAGATAATAGTGTTTAACATCAAATATACAGGACAAATACACTACGGGATACATATGTGACACATTCCACACCACGAACATCGAATCTCACCTTATGTATTACTGTGCATTAATACCAGGCGGCACAGTCTGGAAAATAATCGTGCATCCGCCGCTAGCAGCCAACGAAACGGTACCCGTCATTTGCATTATTGCGTTAACGTTTAAACGCGTTGAAAAAAAAAACACTAGTGTAATAAAATGTGAATGCACGACGCAATACTTACGAAACTAAATCGACACTGAAAAAGAAAAGAAAACATGTATTAGTGTTGTTATCATTGAACCTGTCTATATGTTAATAAATATAAAGCTGTAGGTTATGCTCTAAAACAAATAATATGCAGCGGTGTTAAAAAATTTGTTCGTATCACGAAAACACGACACAAAATCGTCTATTTTGAAGTGCTTAGTTAGCAGTGCTATAACAGTACAAGAAAACATAATTACTGACAAGTTTAAAAAGTTCTCCAAAGTATGTCGGTACTTCTTTTTAAATAGTCCTCATTCAACTGTACGTAGTCATATTGTAATCGAAACAATTGAAAAATATTTAATTTTAAATTTAAAAATGTTTAACAACAGTCGAATGGTTTTGTAAAAGACCAGAGCGCTGTAGTCAGACTGGTGTCAAATAATAGAAAAGTCTATGAAGTTGAAGCAGAATACTTTAATTACAGTTTTACGCTGCAGCTGCCATTTTGTTCTAGAGGTTACATTACTTTACATTAAATAATATGTATAGAGTAGATAAAAGTAATTGCCTACTGCGGGTTGGCTGCCGTTTTGTTAAATATGAAAAAATAGGGTTCTGTTTTCAAGGAAAGTGCCTCCTGAGTTGAGGCATTTTTGTACTCATTTGTAGATTTTTTGAAATATTCACAAAACCGAGTAGTGTTATCGCTCGATCTGATGATCCACATTATTTTTACTACCATAATAAATCCTAAGAACTGTTTAATAAACAATAGTAAAAGCTAATGACCAAAACTGTAATTGCTGACTGGTACGGTCTTATATGTATTTACATATAAGATTATTCGCCAATATATCTACACATTTTGAATACGCAAAGTTCATTTAAACACATTAAGTCTTCTTGTACTGTCGGTAAATGTTAATTGCAATTCTATACAAATTAATTGCAATTCCAATATTGATATTCATTCAACACGCCATCTTGGTACAGTTACGTAACGTTCATAGTTCGATTTAATCAATATTGAAATTATTAATCCTCGTCTAATTCAATAACTTCCACGTCAGGATGGCTATTTATATAGTTGAAATTGTTTATAAAAAAATTTGTATTTTATTGCAAGCAATGAACATGATTATATCTATGTACTATTATTTTGTATGTACGTATATATGTTACAAAATATAATACGAATGTTACTTCAAGGGTAAAAGCGCATGTAGTATAGAATGGTCGAAGTGCCGAATGACACGACGAAATGTCATTTTTGTTACTTTAGTACGTTGCAAAGAATTAGCTCATCCTCCCAGCGCTGTGTTAACGGGTTGTTAATAATCTATATTACATTGTTGTATATGGGTCTCAATCAGATTAAAAAGAGCTAAACGTTAAAAAGCATAATATGAGGTTCATTGATTCATTACTTTCATTCATTTATTCTTTGTAGCATTTACTTGCCAGATGTAACTTTTTGAACATTTGTAGTCAAGTCCAAAGTTAGTGTCGCGAAAATACAGCCATTCTGACGTGGAAGACGAATGTCCTACTAAATGTACAGTACGTATTAGGAGCTTGGAAAGTTAAATACTTTTAAAGAAAACGATCTAAAAGCATAATTATGTTACAACTATGTAAAAATTAACGGATTAGCGTGTGGAAGATGGATTGATTACGGCGATTCATGTTGATTTGCTAGTAAACGATATTATGGTTTATAGCAAAAGCTATGATTTCATATGAACCATAATCGAAATACTTGGTGCGTATGATACGTCGTATATGTTCGTCTTTCGCGACCATTTATTCAACTCATTTATGAGAATCGCTGACAGAGAAATTCCCCCCGTCTTGCTCTCACGAGTCGGGTCTCGTTATCCGTCTGTTCTAAGTTTTTAAGACATACGGTCGAATAACTGAAATATTTCTTCCGTGATGAATGTGGAAGAGGCACGGCAGGAGTGCAAGAATAGAGATATTTGGCACTCTGTGCTCTCTGCCTACCCCGCGAGGGACCTGGCGTGATA
>DWDU01001984.1:0-13496 GCA_018245575.1 Jemadia suekentonmiller
AAATATTACGATAACATTTAACTCATTGTAACAAAATCACTAAGGCAATAAAATATTTTTATAGCAGTTAAAAGTATGAACCAGTTTCTCAAGTGTTTAGAAATGAGCCGTCGGTAATGCGAATAATGACGTGGATATTGGTTATTTTGCAATGAATTTGAGAATACACAATTGCCTGTACCGACCGTTAACTATGTAAAAGTGAGATAAGCATAATAAGCATATCAGTTGAATATCTGATGAGTTCTAGCAATAATGACTTAATTCCACGTGTGTGTAAAAATAAAATGTGATTGTTGCCCCTATTTCACGCGGTTACGTTATGTGTGATACAAGTTACATGATTGTGATTGTTTTACAAGAACTTTACCAAATCGTTGATTATTTAAAATACATTACAATTCACGGAACGACTACAATATTATCGTACCTTAGCATTAATATTTCATTTCAATATAAATTACTTAATTCTATTACATGTATCGTAATTTTTATCGAGCAACTTAACTGTTGACGTACTAGTAGGTACGTAATTAAATGGTTCCAATTAATTATTACATTGAAAATATAATGGCTTCCTCTATGACGATAAGTGTTCTCTTTTAATATTTTAAATGACTATTGTTTTTAAGTCAGTATGTAGAAGATATAAAAAATACTAGATATATATACTGTCTCGTTGGTCGTGTTGATTGCATGTGCGACTGCCAATCGGAAGGTCCTGGGTTGAATTCTCGGATCGGGCACTACTAAATTTTCCAATTTAGATTTTCTAGTAATGGCTCGGAGTCTGGATATGTGCCCGGTGTATGTGAAATACAGCCGTGCTGATAAATATTATGTTTGTAAATACCGAATCCTATATCTGATAACAATTTCAAAATGTTCAATACATTGTTCCGCTTGTCTCACATTCCCTATAAATGCAGTAATGGATAATCCTATTGATCCTTGTCCCCATCTCCAACTAGTAACAAAGTGATGCTCACCCCACTTAGCTGAATGGTTAATTATAAACCATACGAGTCAAAAAGTGGCACGCGTTCCGTGGGAAAGAAGGGTGCAATCGAGGGTTTGCACCCCACGGACCATATGGTCGCAATGACCCTTAGACATTTGAGGGTTAGTTGCGTGTTACGCTGAACGCGAAGGAAGATTCCTTATTTAAACATCTATCTAAATCTCTTTTGAAATGTTAGTTAAAGTTTAAAAATCGTTTTCGTTCCATAAAACTCGCGGTAACGACAAATAGGTACTCGTATATAAGTTTTGAACGGGAATTAATGATATAATTCCCGACTGAGCAACAGATCACTAACTATTATAACAACACGCCAATTAAATTGCTAGCGACTCATTTATAACTGAACTCGGACACTCATTTCAATTTGCGGCTTAAATAAATGTTAATAGGTAAATAACCGCATTAACGGAACCTTCAGAGGATTTTCGTG
Source organism: Jemadia suekentonmiller (assembly GCA_018245575.1). Classification (NCBI taxonomy): domain Eukaryota; kingdom Metazoa; phylum Arthropoda; class Insecta; order Lepidoptera; family Hesperiidae; genus Jemadia; species Jemadia suekentonmiller. The sequence goes on from DWDU01001984.1 coordinate 1,455, forward strand.
CCAATTGTAAACCAATAAACCACGCCGGTCGTATTCTCAACACAGATCAATATAATATTATAAATTAGTAACAAGTGAGTTCTAATAGTGGCTCGGGGTTTGGATTTGTGCCCGATGCATGGCAATGGCCTCATCACCTATTCCACAGTGGGACGTAAACGTAACTGGTGAAACGTGGGAGTGTACTACACTCCTCTGCCTACCTGTTCAGGGATAATAGGCGTGATGTTACGTTTTTTAGTAACAAGTGTTATCGGTCCATTTCAAACTTGCCTATTTATCCTGTGTAGGTATATAAAATCATATGGAAAATAAATACCGTCTAGTGTAACTGTTTAATAATAATGATTTCCTTAACAATTGTACGGGCGTTTTTTTGAACCCATCGTGTTTATTAAACAATGTTTGATTTCCTGGAAATCCCGCAGCGAAAATGTATAACAATATAGCAGGGGTAAATATTGTGTTTAACGTCCTTATTAGTCAGCGTTGATACTTTGATTAACCGTTAGTCATTACTTTTGAAGAATCATAAATTGTTATATAGGAAACAGTACCTGCGGCTGGTGGCTGGATTGTTCCTTGACACGATGATCAATTGTGACCAGAGATTATTGTTTTTAAATTTTTTTCATAATCCACACAAAATTCGTTAACAGGGAAGCGGCAAACTTTTCTCGCTCAACGTATGATAGCTCCATCGTCTAGATGACCACACTACCGCCTAGATGGAAGCACCATCGCCTTTCACAGAACGTTGCTGACATGTTTCACACAAATATTTTCACTGAGTGTTTTCTAATATAAATGATGTTCCTAATTTGTGGTATCAGTCGCTTGATGCATTTTTGTTACGGCAACAGGTAGCCTACTGTGAGAGATCAAAATAAATATTGCTAAGTGTACATTTATATTTATGTTTAATTTTTATTACCACTAGTTAAAGTTAAATTCTGTTCTACAAATTAAAAACCAAGTCTAAAATTATAAAGTTTAGTGTAACACATTTTTTTAGAATTTCGATGTTAATTAAAACAAAATAAATATTATACAATAAACATTAAATATAGATTTGGTAACAAAAATACAGGTCATGGTGGCGTTGTGGCGATGGGGAATATCGTTTAACAAGCCTTAATTCTTAACAATTATTTATATCTGGCCACTGTTCGGTTGGCTTTAATGTTTTTGGCTTCGACGCTTAAGTTAGAGAAAATTTGTGTCTTTACAACTTATTTATACATATATTTTGTAAGACAGCAGATGCAGGTTTAAGTAGCGGTGAATATACAAAAAAAATTCTGGGCTCATCTCGCACACAGCAATTTGACACCAATGTGTAAGTCCACTGCTGGATTTAGGCCTCACCTGAACGGTTTTTGTTCACTATCCCAACGCTGGGTTTGCGGATTGGGGATCGCAGAACACAGTATCTTGCATCGTCTACACTACTGTCCGCCGGCGGCCGGGCAGTTGATTGCCTCTGAAGACACCCTGGTATCCCGGTATGGAGTCAGGCAGTCAGTCTTCCTCCGGCCCAACCCACATAAATTAGTTACTACATTATAACACATACCTTTCTAAATAATTACTTATAAACATTTGACCCAGAACCAAAATGTATACACATCGCACAAATAGTTTGCCTAAGTGGGAATCGAATCCACAATTTTCAGGCTACAACTTTGAACAGAACTATAATAAACATACGTTAAGTGTAATTAAGCTTTTTGCATTATACGCAACTTTTGCTTATAATTATTAAAATTAAATTAGTTTCGTGGTACGCCTCCTGGTTATATATTATTATTGGCTTACAGTGGTTGGTTATCTGTAGCGGAACCGATAACCGATAAAGTGGCTCATCGAGCTCAACGGCGTACTATTGGAGAGGACTATGGGATGACTGTGGTTATTAACAAACAAAGTGTATACTTATTAAAGTTATAACTAATATTACTGTTATTTCCATTATCTGCTTTAATATCGTTAATCGTACTTGTATCGACTTCCGAAACTAGCTAATCTAATCAAACATTCAGATATTCGTCAAATATTTAACACAAATGTAATAATCAACAGCGTTATATCTTATGGTGTCATCGAAATATATAAAGAAATAATATAAATCAGTTCTGAAGTTATTTTATTCAGATTTTTTATTATGTAACGTAGATTGCTTTAAGGGTACCTATATTTATTAATAAATGAAGTTCTTATAAAACTCTTCAGAAGCAAATTATCTTGCTAGAGCCTCGTCTCTTGTACAGTACGGTGCACCACGGGCAGGTGAGGTAGGTTTGTAGGTTAGGTAGGTTTCCCAGAATGGAAGACGGAACCTCTTACATTATAACTCTTATAAAAATTAAATGGACATAATGCGTTGTGTTTGCACTGTGAATTACTGCGCGCAATGTTAAAAGATAAAATTAATTTGCATTATGTACGAAACAATGGAAATAGCAGCCTGGCTTGCATCATTTCACGTTAGCTTCGTTATATGTGCATATAATTATGCCGAATATAATTATGACAAATATAATTTTAATTATGTCGTCAAGTGTAGCACCGGCTACGTGACTGACCGCGTACGTGACTGTATATTATACCTATCGAAGATGTGTTACAACAGTCAGTAAATACACGGTATTAAATTTGTGGAATATGTAGGCATCAATTTAATTAACAAATTGTAAGTGTTGATGTCATAAATTATTTCTTCCATCTGTGTAACCATCCTTTTGGGTAAATACACTCGATATTGCCTATAAAGTATTGTTAAACTAATATTATCTAACAGTGTTGACCCATTAACACATATTCGCTTAATATAAATATATATGTATCTACACATAATAATTTTAATTTAGCAAATTGTTGTTCATTTACACATGTATGTAGGTACACACAATCCCCAAGTATATCTTGATAAATTTGTCGATGATAAAGATATCTATATGGATTAAAATCGCTCGGAAATTTTGTCGATAGTGATCAGCTGATATGCTACTATTGATAGGGGAACAAGGCTTCGAACTTGCGTACACCTGACAGCTTTATTGGACACTTGCACAGAAAACACTTTATAGTTTAAGTTTAATCCGTCTAAGAGCTAGGCTTTAACATTTGAGATATATATTGATATTGGAACATTAATATAGAAATGTGACGAGACATTGTTTGTTACATATTTGAGAAAGTATTGGGTTATTTTATACAGAAAAATATATGTGTTAATAATAGTTTATAATTTATATGTATTTATGTTTGTATGCGCATTCAAATCGAATTAATTATTTTATAGCGAATTAAAATAATTAATGCCTAATCATATGTTATATTTATCAACCAATGCACACACACTGCGATCAACTCTTTTTATGAACATTTATGACTTCCAAATTTCTCTTTAGATCGGGCTATAATCCAGTGATCAAGCATGTTGATTAAAACATATTTGCTGTCATTGCATTATTGATCACATAATCACAAGTTAACAACATCGATAGTTTAAATTGAAATGTTTACTATAGAATAAACTTGTTTTCAGGTTTTAACGTCGTTTACTCTATAAACCTAATTAGTAATTGATTCATATACATGTCAATGGTCTTTGCTAAATAATTATGAAATATTTTTCCTGCCTTCTGTATGACTTACATCAATATGTGACGACTTAATTTTATTCAACATCGTCTCGTTCACTATAGATTCAATCAATACATCGGTTAAATAATATTGTTATATTTATTTCGTTTACACAATACAACGTGTATGGTGATGGTGACGCCGGTAATCCCCGAAGAGGCAGGCAGGGGAGTGTACTCTGTGTACTACACTACTCTGTGTTTCACCAGTTACGTTTACGTCCCACTATGGAGTAGGTGGTGCCCTATTGCTACACACGGGACATAGACACATATAAAACGTTTTGCCTATTATTATTATTATTTTACAGTTCCAACAGCACCAGTGGCATACGCGACTACAATCTAACAAAAACATCCTAGTTGCTTGTAATTTGATCAGTATTGAGTGGTTGCGCCACCGGGGTATTACAGATAGCCGGTTTGATCGATCGCTCTGATATTGATAAAGCAGTTTATCTGCTGTAGATTACGTTTTTAACCTTTACTAATACTGGGAATTTGCTGCCAGTGTCCAATTATTTATTGTTACAATTTTGTTAATATTATTATTGTTAAGTATCAACATCCGGTCGCTTCAGGGGTAGCCGCGAGCACCTAGTGCCAAATGTCTATCTTGGAGGACCCCACGTGTTTGTCAATATTAAAGTTTAAAAAGTCTAAAAAATTTACATACCTATACAATTTGATAGAACCATGTCCAGTACTGGCTTGAGACATGTTCATTATTTTAATATTGATACGAATATAATACAATTCAACGCTTGGTTCAATTCAAAATTTACCTACAAAGAGTTTTATAAGAAAAAATCATTCTGTATGTTTATTATGAATATATTCATTGGTTGCGGCTTAGTATATTAATATTATTTTGCTAGGCTCGCTTAAAATTGTAATTATTGTGTAATAAAAATTGTAATAAGTATGTTCATATGGACAAAAACTGTGAAATAAAAAATAAAAAACAAAACGGATTTATCACTGTACTATCGTAACATATAAACATTGCCCATTAATACATATTATTCAGTGATTATTTATTAAATAAATAAAGTAATTTTATTTAATATGTACATAGTATTTACCGGTGACTTCGTTTGAGCCGGATCCATATGCGACATGTAGGTATTACTTAACTAATCATTTCAACAGTTATTTAGAAAACGTTATATTACGTAGTGTTTAAGTTCCTTAGGTTTAACGTATCTGTATAATTATTGTAGAAAAGTTATTAATTGCTTTTAATTGTAAACGTAAAATTAGTGGGTATACTACACATTTTAAAATGACAAAATGTTGACATAAGTACCTATATTAAACCGTACTGTCCCTTGTTTAACTGTAATGTATGGTTCTATTAACTGTCAATTTTGATTACGGCCTGCTCGTTTTCTAATCTTTTGTAACTTAAAAAAATTAACACTCGAAATTCATTTATCGGACAGTACATGGCGCTAGTAGTTTTCTGAATCTCGATGTCTTTAAACATTACCCACGCGTAGGTTTTTAATTTAATCTATATGAATTAACTTCAGAGCCTAAGTTAGTAAACATGTACAATTCTAAGGTATGCAGGTTTATCACAACGTTTTCCTTCACCGTTACAGCAAGTGGTACCTATTTCATTATATTTGTTAATGTGTAATAATGATTGTACAAAATATCTGCGTTTAAGGGTAAATCAATAAATAAACATAGAACCATGATGACCTCTACTGCTTAATGTCACGTCAGGCGTAGTGATTACATAGCTCGACACAAAGATAAAAATCATTCGCAACCAAAATTTGATCATTCATTGAAACTAATCGTGCATTTCCAATTAGAACGGGGGTGTGTTTTTATACCGTCGTGTTAGATCGCGGTGGGTGATATGGGTTAATTTATACTCTTGCGGATTGATAAACTGTGTGATCGTATCGTGTAGGTGGATTTATATGTACATGTGTCGCCGGCGTGGGCTGGAGATGAAGATGTAACGATTTTTGTTAAGTCTTTTGCGAGCGGAGCTGGATTCTTTGTTTGTTGCATCTGAAAGCGGTGACTCAATGGCGAATCAAAAGTTCGCTTGAATTATTCTGATTTAAATAACAAGCGAATACCGTTCGAAGTAGATTTTTTTAAAAACAGTACGGCTTGATAATGAATCACGTGTTGTTGGATTTTTAAAGTGGATTTTAATGATTATGATTTAGTAGTGAAGTTTTTGAGCCTTTATAAAGTATGAAACGCGAAATAATATTTGCAAATTAGCAGCTCGTTTTTTGCAATGTTACAAATCAATTATTGCAACTCATAGCGACAATAATTACAATGCGGGTTTCTTATTTTATTATATACAAACATGCTTGTGTAACATGCTCACCATATATTCCATGGGATGTATAGCACAACTAGTTAAATGTGGCCGCACTACACTCCCATGCATTACCCACGCAAGGAAATAAAGGTGTGCTTGTGTATGTTAATTGTTGTGTAAAAATGGGAAATTAATGTTTTTCAAATGGCGAGACAGCGCAGTGTGGTCTCGCCCTACACGCCTTATCGTTTCGTTTTCGTAAAGCTTGTAGCGTTTATCTGGAGATTTGCACGCGAGCAATTGTTTTAGTGGGTTTCACTCCGCTCTTTTATTTTTCGAGTTATCCGACTCACCACATGTTGGCTGGATCTTTTAGAAATCAGATCACTGCATTAAAGTTTTTAAGAATTTCAATTATTCAAGGTTTTTGTATGCATGTTTAAAAGCATTCGCAAGTTAAGTAGGAGTTTTTGTTTTTCGTATTTGTAGTCCTTTAAATTTGATTTTGAGTGAGTGACAAGACTATGAAAATATGGTATAACATATTAAAGACTGTTTAGTGTTGCTATGCATGATTGAATAATGCGGGAAATTTTGGCTAGCGAAAGTAATATCATCAATAGTGATAGGCGGAGCGCACTAAGCACTGAGTTTATTTAACCGCCGGGAGCCTGACGTCTGTAATGAACAGGTTATGATTTAAACGAGTACCTACAATCTGGGATATTATTTAAAATTGGAAACTTTAGCTAGGAACTTATTCGGAAACATCGATCTTGTACCTGTTACCTGTTATAATCGTAGTGACAATTTCTTGTAGCGCCATCTATTGTTAATAAAATTGTCTGTATATTCCACTTTACTGTTACCATCGCGGGAACAGTGTTGTTATTATTGTTCTATATTTTATTGAGTGGCAACTCCGTTCAGTACACGACTGCTTATGAAAAGGCATATAAATGATAGTAAAATCCCATGTTAAACGTAGATATTTGTTGACTCAGGAAAAAATTCCAATCTACAATTAACATACACGTATAAATAGTTACAGCCATTTCCGTTATCGATAACATTTACCCACATTTGTTTATATATAAAAATTTATTCGTCCGTACCTATTTTATTACTTAATGAGGGCCCTTTTTGGTAATGTGGCGATTAGGAAGTAATTTTTTTCCTCTTTAGCTTAATTTTTAGCTCTTTGATCATTTTTAGTGAAAGATAGGATTGAAATTGAACAGACACTAAATAATACCAATAGATACTAGAGATAAATGCAAATCTCATTGGAATGTAAATTTAAATAAAAAACTGGAGAGGACGTGCGTACATACGTGCATAATTTTATTAAACTTATACAAAATGTATACCTGTTTCATACGTTACCGCCCCCGCTATCAACTGAGTATCCCACGTATGTACGTACATCCGTAATGTATCTAATCAAATCTCATGATGCATTGTATTACAGTGCGAGCGCGGTGAAATGCGTCTGGTTACATTACCAACAGCACTGCGGTCGGTGTGATAGTCGTGTGAACAAAGAAGGATGTCTTGACTCAGCAACATTGGAGTGTGGACTGGAATTGCGAGCGCATCTGAACTATTTCGCCGCGCAAAAGCTAGTGACAGATTCCAACTGCTTATTGCTAACAAACACTAAGTGGGGAGGCACTTGAAGATGAAGAAGCAGTGATGAACTAGTTGCTCAGATTTCAACATGTTTGTCCTGAGGTCTAGGTTCAAATAATAAACCACATCTGTATCTTTCTAAGTGATGTGCGTTTTAAAAATTAATATATAATTCATTATTCTTATTGCAGTCATGCTTAAAATGTAGTTGTTACATTAGTTTGTTAGCGCCTGCATGAATCCTGTCAGGGCGCAGCACCTTCTAGAAGTTTCATTAGCGTCACGCTCGATGTAACAATGAAAGGTAACACAAGAAAACTGAATATACCTACTGTAGAGTTCTACATAATGTTTTTCAAAGTTTGTAAAGTCTATGTACAGGCTATACAGGCACTACAGACTGGCTATGTACAGATATTAAGTGTCCGTTATCTTAAGGGCTTTACATTTGCCCAATATTAGCGCGGCAACAAAAACTCCGTTTTTGCATTCGACATCTTTTGTTGAGTTTTTTTCAATTTAAGGTATTACAGAAATTTTGATTTCTATATTAAAATAAAATAGTAAATAGGAACTTGTATAAATAGTGTCGTTTTTAGAAAATAATTGCGGTGAATAAATTACTTTAGCTTACTACCGTCTACCATGGATTATAAACGGATCCCTGCCGTCCTTCTCACAGTACCGTGAGTTGTGCGCTGAGTTATTTATATTTTGTTTCAATGTGACTTTGATGTAATTTTAACCAGTGGAAACTAGTATCGAATTTCTAAAGAAAAAAAAATATTTATAGTAAACATAGATATAAACTTCCTGATTTAAAGTGATCACTATGAATCGGAGCCTGCTCAGTATTATGCTATTTTTTAAAAGAACTACCCGTTTAGCTTTTCTATAAGCTAGCCCCAATGTCAAACGTGAAATATTTTTGAAGAAACATCTGCTGTAAAGAATCAATGATCAATACTGATATTCAAGAATTGATTTATTTACTTCTAAACTGCATCTATTACCTATATAATTGGCAAATGATTCTGTTATTAACGTTTATAAATTCAGTAGGAATTGGATTCAGGCAAGAAATTTATCTATTCGGTTTCAATCATTAATTTGTCATTACTCACGAATAATAAGTGGAATTGTAGATTTTTAGAGATTATCTAAAAGGTACAACAACCTAATAAATTAGTATATAAACTAACTGATAAAATACCTTTTTATATTGTTTGTAAATAATATGAATAGACATAGTGAACGGCGCGGGCCGCGTGAGGCGCGCGGTGGTGTCACTCTGTGACTTCTTAACCATAAAAGTCGTGAGTTGTAAAGGGATCCGTGCCGTGGGTGGCGAGCCTTTGTATATCATACTCCTGACTTATTTATCGGACAGGCGCTAGCGGAACTGCGGCTGGTGGTCTCTTTTCTTTTGAGAAATACTTCCAGTGTGATTCAATTTAGCATTGGAATAAAAAAAAAGTTATAAAAAATTAAAATAGTTTCATCTGTTCTTCTATGGGGTCGTACAACATAAGCGGCGAATCGTGGGTGCGTTCTACACTCCCCTAAAAAATAAAAGCGTAATGTTAAATTATGTAAATATATTTTTACGTTTTACATAAATATGTCTATTTAAACTTAAACTGCCATATATAAGTAGAGGAATTTTCTTTGCAAAACTGTTATTATTGCATGGACACAATATAAAATGTACATTATAAGAATAAATATTAATTAAGTTATAACGTATAAAATTTATAAGCCAAATATAATCGTAATTTATGATAAGATTTTTTTTATCGGATTTAAGCTTCAGATAGTCGATTTGCGGATAAGATATATCTAAAAGAAATGTGAAACAATTAATCCTTGTAACTAAAAATTAAAAAAATATTGTACAATATTTTTGTTATGTAAGGTACTGTCTAAAACGTTAATAAATCGCAAGTTTGTAATATACTTATTAATGGCTTTAAATAAATAACCTATGACTAATATAATACATTTAATTGGACGTTACATGTGTCAACCTGATCTCTAAATACGCAGAACCTGCGTTGTGGTCGACTGATAAACAATATGTACGTATTATATGAAAATGTACTGATATAAATATATTTTTAAAACTTGAAGGCCTCGTGCTGCTTGCACGTGCGATGGCTAATCGAGAGGTCCTCGGTTCAAATCCTGGGTCGTGTCCTAACGAATTTTTCTAGCTTAGAATTTCTAGTAAGTATCTCGGAGTCTGGATTTGTGCACGGTGTGTGGCAATTGGCTCAAAGTGAGACGTAAACGTAACAGAATGAACAACGCTCATCTGTCTACTTCTTTGAGGATTACAGGCGTGATGTTAGTTTTTTTTTATTTTTTAACACGACAACCCAGAACAAATACGTTACTTATTTGTCCAATAGCAGTCAAGTAATTTAACCACTGTAAATCTTAACCAGCCACTGTTTTAGAACGGCTACGATTTGATCGAAGTACCTATATACACCTAGCTTCGTCTTCTCTGATTCTACTAATATCACTGTCAGAAATCTGATTCATTAATCTTCTATCATTCAAAATTTTAAATAACCGAACCTCACCCTAAGCTACGCACCCCTTTCTTAACCCTAAACCTTACATCTTCTTTCACACTGCATCCCTTAGATAATTGAATTAATTCCAGTGACGTTAGCTGCGAACATAATTATAATTTAATTAAATACGATTAACATGCTCGCTTCGACCACTGCGAATTCCTCCCCACATGCAATGATAACGATCTGTAATACAGAGATTTTTTTACGGATTGCAGATATGTTATTATCAAATATAACTAATTTATTTCACTGCTACTACAAATATGATTAGCTACCGTCGTTGAGCAAGTTATCGCTACATCTACACACTACTGTAAATAATGTATTATCAATCTAACGTACGTACGGTTTCGTATAAATTTTATCGCATCTATCAGATACGAGTCCTTAGATTATTATATATTTTGACGCAAAGTAGGCAATTGATATTTTTTTAATAAATTCAATTAAAAATCGATATGTATCATGTTATTTTGCATTACATTATTGGTGTAATAAATTCGCAAAGTAATCATGATCAGGTTTGTGGGTCTCCGTTTAGAGACTCTCAGAATTAGAATGCTTAGGTCTTACTTTAGCACGCCGGTTGATATGCCATGGAGAACAAACAATACAGAGAACTCTGAAGTGTCCAAGGTTCTTCACGATGTTTCTATTCAGCAAGTGATATTTAATCTTACAGTGTACGTAATTTTTAAATACTGAGAGTCCACATATGATATCTTATGTATTATAAATATATTATGTATATTGTATATTGCGAGTGTTCTACACTCCTCTGCCTACCTCTTCGGGGATTACAAGCATGATGTTACGTTTTATATTGTATATATACCTAATACGTATATGCTTAAGTGAATATGATGGGTGATTCCATTACGTACCGACTTCCGTATCTATGTATTTCGGGATAGCTCAGCATGGCTCGGACCTGCAGAGGAGGCTTCCAGTCAACCTTGCTGTAATCGACGGAGCCCAAGAACGGCCTCGGATAATTTGGACTTAGTCCAATGATAGCGGGGCTGTTACTTCAGCTGTTACATAATTTAACTATGTACAATATTTACAATACAATTTTTACGTTTTTTAATGCTGTTAAAATATGTATAGAAAATGGACATAGCGTATTTGTAATTAACAGTCACTTCTATTGCTTTACAATATTTGATAAAAAACAATCCACCTAATCGTGAATTCGCGCAAACTGTTATAATATATGTACCGCCACATCGATTATCGTTTTTGTTGATAACGTCCCACGCGCGTACATCACGCTATATCTGTCTCTTTCGCACCAGCTGATATTATCTCTTGTCTCTCTCATCTGGCTAGCTATTAAAAAATAAAGTTACGAGCGATATCGTTATCGCAGCATCCGCCGGCGTATCTCGCGAGATAACAGTACATCTGCTATTGTGTCAGCGGTCGCGTTTCTAGATTGCTGGTCCAGTTGATTAGCTGTAAACTTAGAATATTGAAATATACGCAATTGTAACTTTACAACCAGCACTAGACCATATGTGGGCGCCAGCTCGGTGTCAATGTTGATGTGACACTTTGTTAAAAATATTGTTGTTGGTTCATCATTAAGTATCAGTGATTATTGTTGATATGCTTACATGTTAACTTTTTAAAAATTTTGTAGTCTGCTAATGATTTTTATAGTAGGTTATTAATTGGATGCAAAACACATGTTATCTGTTAGGCCCTTTTAATAATACGGTTTAAGAAGAACTTTTTTTTTTTTTTTTTTTTTTTTTATTTCCCATAAAGTCAATCATAGTCGCATAGAATGCAACAAACGAAGTTTTGTCAAACATTTGTTTTTAATGTGATATTTAATGCGTCATTCGCTTATTATTGTTAATTATGTTATCAC
>DWDU01001985.1:0-13495 GCA_018245575.1 Jemadia suekentonmiller
CCGGTACCTTGGGAGAAGTACCGGGTTATGTGGGGCTTTTAACGCACTAAAACCCTCTCGGTGGCCTTCTTCAGCGCTAATAGGAGGACTCCGGGATCTCTGACGGAACGCACCGGTGCCCTCCTGGCGCGACGCCCCCTGCGGACCCGACACTGGGGACAGGCCTGATACCTTCCCCACTTCCCCATGCCTTCAGAATCGTACGACAATATGCGGCCACACATATCGGATTGTTAGCTGAGAAGCCGTTCATGGTCCCACTCTGGCCGCTTGCAACCCCGGAAGCATCTTTTTAGTCCCCTCTTACAACAGACAGGAGATATCGTAGGTCGTATTCTGGTGTCGAGCTACAGGGACAATGTAGTTATACACCTGCACTGCAAATAATGGCGTTCATTGAAATAATTGTCCGAAATGGAAATCGGTATCACACACCTCCGCTCAACAGTTAAATTTAATAACCCTGATAACCAATAACCCCCCACAATTACCTCCGAGGTAACGAAGTGCCGCAAGTTACCTTATGAGTCATACACTGCACATAACTGCAGTCAACGCAGAGAGGCGCGCGCCTTCACCGCTGCGTTGTGAAACGAACTCGAAATTGTTAGTATTGTTGCAAAAATGGCTTGTCCGTAAAAATGTTCATAAGAAAACTGATATTATTTTAGTACGTGACACAGATGAGTCGCGGCCCGGCCGCGCACACGCCGCCGCCGCGCCGTCGGCGGCACTGTGATATATTTCATGACCCTTACGGCAGACCGAACTGCGACTAGTGTCGCAACATGTCCAATACAGCAGCTATAACTATATAAGCTTAATTTCTTTTATTCTTATCATTTTATTTAAATATCTCATTATTTTGTGCTCTAGCCAGTGTTGTGGCAACAAGTGGCATGTGTGCGTGTGTGTGACGCATGGAGCATCCAATAGACTTTGAACAGATCAATGGGACGTACACTGTGTCGGGGCCGAGATGCGGCTGAGCGCGGCGCTACGGGCGCCGCACCTTTCATGGCTGACGTCGAGGTATCACAATGAACACTACAATAAAAATTACTAAGCGAAACTATCTTTACAACTCCATTGATAAATGTTATCAGCGTCGGTCTTAGCCGCTCGGCTAATGTCGGTACAACTTTACTCATACATTACATTTGTACAATTTTACCGAGATCTGGATATTTCTTTCAACAATTACTCCACTGTTTTTTTAAATTCATATTTTCTTCTTGGTTTTCTAAACACCCTCATTGATCGAGCCGAAATGCTTCTATCGCAACATAATGACTGGTTTCATACATCTGTACATCTTTATTTCAAGACAGGGGAATGAAGCAAACGTATATTTGTAAATCTTTCGGATAAAACGCTTCAACTACAAACATATGTATGTTTGTAGTATCTTCACGCTAGATCCCTTACGCGGTAGGCATAGAGCACCGAGTGCCATATATCTCTATACTTACACACCTGTGCGTCCTTCACACTCATTACTCTCTTCATACACGCATGCCGATTTTCAAGACCTGTCAGCCAGTCCTGTTTGATCACGATAGGTGAGTCTTGGCCTCCCTCTGCATCTACGTCCATAAACATTCAGAATATTAACTAACTAATATTAATGTTATTAACTAATTTTATTATATGAACTTACGAAAAATTATGATGTATTTCAAATAGATTTAATATAATGTTTACTTATGGTAATGTATTATAATTACTAAACTTTAGCCGCCACTCCTTCATGGTTCTTTCTTGCTTTACACGGTGTTTTCCTCGCAGTATTATAAAAATGAAATTGTAGTCGATCACTTGAATGTTTCCATTCGATCGAAAGTGGATGCTGGCGGGTACCAAGTCGTATAAAAAACAAAATAATTCATAGAGATAAGTGTCAACTCTGCTTTATCTCCAAAAACGTAGATATAATAAATGAGTGAGGGCTGAGTCCCACCTCGGCCCTCACTCACGGCGAGAGCATCCTCGTACGCAAAGGGACGTTGGCGCCAACGTTTGGCGTGTGGCGCGCGGCGTGCGGCCGGGGGCGCGGCGCCGCGTCACGGCCGGGCCGCTGCGTGCGCGCCGCGCGGCACTGCGCGCTGCACTCGTTGGAGCGACGTCCCGGGGAGTTTCGGTGTCGCGAGGGGCCTGTCATATGTTGCCTACGTTCATTAATTGTGTGTCATTTTGAGGAAAGTGAAATTCTCCGTTTAGGGGTGATCGAGGAAAACAAGAAGAAAAAGAAGTTAGACACACACAGCAGAGGGGTGTTGACTATTGAGTTTTTGATAAGGTGATTTTAGCCACGCTAACATCACCGCTAAGATTTTGTGATTAATCTATTCTGTTTATTTCGAACAGAAAAACACAACTCAAAGAAAACAATCACGAGCACTTTTTGAATAGATTTTCTATTTATTAAGAGTTTCTAATTCACAATTCAATTAACCAACTTCAAAAATATGTAATAAAGCACACAGGCAGCGAGACCTACTGCACCGTCGAAAGCACAACACAGTATTATGCTCCTATGCCCAACGCTCGTTCTTTTATATTAGTTCAAAGCACCTGGGCCATGACTTACGATCACTTGGAAGACAAACACCACGTATTCGCCTCTACGGTATCTTATCTCGATGCGTCAACATATTTGTTCACAATAACCGAGCGATGACGTAGCATAACTTGCAGGTGGTGCGCGCTCTGCTCCAGCCGGAGGGATAAACTCCAAAAAGTAAAATGTTACCTCCTAGTCTAGCACTACGCACAGGTACGCTAGCTGATTTTCATAAGCATATTATTGCAACGTAAACGTAACTGGTGAAAAGTGGGAATGTTCTACATCCTCTGCCTACCTCGTCGGGGATTACAGGCGTCATGTTACGTTTATATTATTGCAATCATTTTAAGCTTTAGTTAATTGCACCAAGTTACTTGGTCTTAAATTGTAGTTCAATACAAAAATATTAGCAATAAATAATGAAATGCAATTGCTAATGATGCATTGCTTGTGGACGATCCTGTGCGCCGTGGTCCTCAGAGACCCTAAAGGATATGGGTCGAGGTCGATGGTGTGGTCTGGATCTCTTGTTATGATAATCGCGGTCCACACGGGAACGGAATGATGTAAATGTTTAGATGTAGATGTAAACGATGGTTTTAATGTAAATAACGAAGTTGTGGGAGTCTGTCGCCGGGTGCTCTGTGGTACTTTTGTTGTTGGTTGTTGTTATTTTAAGGCTACTATTAAATAATAATGAAACGATCTCACTAATCAATCTCCAACAGATCATTATGGACAACCGCACGCAGGCACCACGACCCACTGCCTCCGAGTGATGACACAAGGACGGCAGCATCCTGCTCCACGCCCACTTGTGGAGCGTTGTTTCCTGCGTTGCTATCGCTTCGTTGGCCTTCAGTTTTCTGACAGTGAACCGGTTGGGACGCGGCACCCTGAGTCGACACGCCCTTCAGTGTCAGCAGCAGCAAAATGGTATTATTCCGTTCGGCCGAACCTGCATCATGCTTGGTTGAAACATTCTGAATCAGAATTTGTCGTAAAAAATGCACGCACTCGAGTGCAATATACATCCTGCGCAGCTAGATTAACCACTGTACGAAGTCCTGTCGCTCAGCCTCGGGAGCCAGCGCAGGGTCGCACTGCACAGTTGAAGCAAGCGACCAAAAGAATTGGCCAAGAGCACCAGGGTAGTGCGTTCTCTTGACGCACCAGCTCTCAGCCACAACTTGAACAGTTAGCACGTTGTGTGACTGTTATCGTTGACCAGCTTCACCCGGCGCCACGTACATGCAATGACAGTATATCACTGTGTAGCTCCCTCTAACAAGCCAACGTGTAAAGTAAACTATCCGTGGTATACTGTGCTATACAAAGGACGACGTTATGGAGACCGACTGTTCGCGGTGTAGCGCAGCCTACCCCGGCACGCCCGTGTGCCCTGCACGCAGTAGCGCACGCAGTAGCGTACGCAGCAGTGCGGGCGGCGCGAGAAGCCACGCTCTGCAATCCCAAACCACATCCGCAGCGTGAACATTGTGCTCAAAAAATTGAGAGAGGCGATAATTACGATAATATTGAATAGTTACAAGTGGTAATAATCGACATGGACCAATATTACGTTATCGCACGCACACAACTCTGGCCGGGCACGGGCGCGCGGCGCCCTCCCCGCTGTCGCACGTCTGCCGCAAATATTCCGTCGCAGATAGCGGCAATCAGCTGCTCGCGATAACGGCGTAACAGTGGATGTGGGCCGCGCGGTGGCGCTGCCGTGCTCGCGGCTAGTTACATAACAACCAACAGGTCAATAAAAAGTAAACAATCATCCAAATGTAATATTAAACAAATTAAAAATATAAATACAATGAACAACCTTAATGTCAATACAAAAAAGCAGGAGTCACCAAAGGACGTTTGCGTAGTATAAAATTAAAACGTATCATCGAGAGAGCGTCAGTTTTTAGTAGAACACGACTTCAATCTTGGCATAGACTCCTGAGGATCGGATTGGAATATGTAACATGAGTCGCAACAGTGGGCGAGAGTGGCGGGCGCACAGCGCGCCGCTGGCAGACGCTCGCACCGGCGCGGTATATGGCTGGTGCATGGCGGTGCTCATTTAATCGCATATTAATAGTTCCCATTACGGACGGCCTCGGCCTCGGCCGAATCACCACATGGACATCAGGACGACGCGAACACTCGAGATGGGCGTCTCAATTAAGCTTTATTCCACGAAGCCTTATGGCGTGAATCAGATATTACCTTAGTGAATAAACAAATTGATATGTGTACGTGGTCATTACAAATAATTGACTTTTATGTAGGTACCTACTTCTTTTTTAGAACAATTCTTCTTGGGCGAGTCGACGAACAGATGCCCGATGAGTGGTTCGGGATTTAAGTGAGCAGAGCTCTAATTGTGTTTTGTGTAATTGTTAGGGGATTGACTTCTGACTATGCCGTTACAGCATTACTTGTATGTGCAGTGCCGTTTCATCTTTCCGTTTTATGGCTTCGTACGATTGGAAACCTGTTTGAGTACTCTTCATATATGTATAAAGACAAAAAATCCCCGGAAATCGTACAAGAAATATCTATAAGAATTTACCAGTAACATTCATGTAACTATGTATCTAATAGGCATGTATAGAGGACAAATATATGTACACATCTACATATATATAATGAAAGTTTTTTTAACATGATAATCGTGAAAAGTATTGAACCGATCGGCAGGGGACCGGACGACGCGAAATTACCTGTTAATGCTTATAAGCTATGTATGTATTTATTTTTAAAATTCCATTAATCCTTTGCCATTTTTTTTTCAAATTTATTTGATTCCGCCAATAAATCAGAAGATGAGCATTACGGTCGGGACATGAATAATTGTTCTTAGCTATGGTTTTGTTGGTAAAAAAATGTTAATTTTGTATGATTGTCAGTTCATTTTTAACATTTTTATTTATAGTTGCTGTTCGTGTTTGTAAATTCTATTATATTAGGGAGTATTAAATAATTTTTACAACTAAATTCACAGCGTGTAAAGATTTGAATATAAAAAAAAAATCAAAAATTAAAATAAAACAATCTATAAAAAATTAACTTCATCTAAAATGTCATTGTAAATATTCTTAATCATTCTTGTTTTTAAAATCAAGCCCTATTTGATCTTCATCCAAATTATTTCCATTATACATTTCAATATATTCAGGGAAAAAGACAGTTATTTTAAACGGCTTAATTTGCATTTTGTTTAACGTAAAGATATGTACGAATGAATATTTATCCAACATTATTCTAGACTTCGTATCTGTATACTGCATCAATAGCTGTATATATTTGTGCTGTAACAAATATATTTGATTCGCTATATGGCTTTACGATTATTAATAGGTTAATTGGTTCATTATAATTGGTAAATTACTAAGTAAAGTACCAGAAAAACTCAACGAGTTTGAATGCGTGTGGTTACTAATTAAATCATTTTATAATATCCCAATTTATTTACATGTTATAATGTGAGGAGATGTGCGCAAAAAATCGATCTTTTAATTAATGTTTTGTATGCAAAGGATTCATGGAAAAATTCTAAAGGTTTCATTGTTTCGTCCTTAAAGGTTACATGGAGTTTCGGTGGTGGCTTTCAAACATTTTCCAAGAGCGCTCCATTAATAGCTCATTGTCCTCCAAAGGTAGAGAAATGAGTTTTGTTGAAATATGTAGGTACGTAATGACGCACATTACTAATGAGTAATGTTTGCCAGATCAATAATAAGTTTATCAATATTGTTTAATTTCTTAACAATATTGATATGCAAGACGCCTCTTTCTCCAAATCGTCTGCGCTATCTATTCATTGCTCCTTTTAACCCCATAATACTAAAAAAGTTTTTACGAAATGCCGTACATTTATAAGGGTTACGAAAATGGCAAATTGAACGAGTACAAATGATATACATACATACATTGTAACGATTATTTAGTACAAAATGTTTTATGTAAAACTAGGTATGGTAAATAATTTCTTTTGCTGATTTGCATATTGCAGTCAGGTGACAGTTAGTCTTAAGTTGGAAATTAAAAAACTTAACTTTACGCCTATAAACTTAGAAGAGGTAGGCAGAGGAGTAGTGGATAGAGGCTAATAAAATAATTTACTGAATGATTTATTAAATGAGGAATAATTAAATACCTTAAGTAATTCAAATGTTAAATGTTATGTTTGCTTTTAGCGACGTATAAACGTGAGAAGAAATTAACCAAAAATGTAATATTTGAATTAGTTGATGTATGTAGTATGATTGTAGTATGTAGTATTATTGATGTATGTAGTATGATCATGGGTTTCTGTAATATTACTTAAATATACAAATATATAAATTTATAATCAATATTATACAGTATAAAATAACAAACACTATGGAACGACGAACGAAAAATATCTGACCCGTTGCTGAAATTAAAGTAATTAATGAACTACTGCATTTTCGAATTTCGAGTTTTGGTACCGTTTTTTGAGTGCGAATAATCAACAGGCACTAGCTTTTTGAGTGATTTCCCAAGTGTGCATGTTCCGTGCCCGCTAACTGCCCATTGTGGGCGCCGAAGCAGCGAAAGCGACTACGTCCAACTTTTTTCGTCCAACATCTTTATCCGAATCAATAGGTCGTTACTTTCCGACGGACGTGAGGTGTGAATTTTATCGCAATCGTCTCTTAGTTCGATTCTAAGTTTAGACGATCGTCAACTTTTAATTTGAGCAATTTCGAGTTTCGCTGTCGCTAAAATTTAAATGACTCCTGGTTTTTAGGTGAGAAAGAATCTTATTATCTCTCCCGTCAATTATCCTTTTCTTTTTGCGCATATTGAAATTTTATTTCTTCATACGATATTTTAAATGACATTGCTTTCCAAATGGCTTTTTATTTTTACTCTGTTACGATTGTCGTGATAATTGCGTTTGTACTTGGTCTACACTATAGCTTTTAAGATGATTTGTATGTTTGTTGACGTTATGAATTCTTGATTGCCTCGTTAGTAGTGTTGGTTGCATAAACAATTGGCGATTGGAAGGTCCTGGGTTCAATTCCTGGGTGTCTATTAAAATCAAAAAAACTATTGAATTTATGTAACTTTGATTTTCTAGTCGTGGCTCGGAGTGTGCATATGTGCCCGGTGTATGGCAATAGGCTTACCACCTATTCGATAGTAATAAGACGTAAACGTTACTAGTGAAACATGGGAGTGTGCTACACTCCTCTGCCTACCTCTTCAGGGATCACAGGCGTGATTTTTCGTTATAAGTCACACTTGCAACCAACGCGACCAACGAGTCAGTTACACGACCAACGAGACAGATACAATTGGTACAACTATTACAATGATTACTAATAATTTTATTTTGTACCGTTCTGTTTGGGGAACCCCTGCAGATGTGGTCACTAGCAATTGCTGCGTCTTTAGTCATACTGACTACTCTATTCGCGTTAAAATATTCTGTATTTTCATCAGTCATTTCTTGCTTCTTTTTAATAATTCACATGTCTACTATTTTAAGACGTGGTTTTGTGTTTTCAAAACAAATTATTCAAACAATAATTCTCTGTTATAGTGAAGATATGTACATATTTTTTCTACTTTTGTTTCCAAGTCAGTGACCGTGATAAGTAAGTGAATAGTTACGCTTGCAGTTTTCAAAGAAAGAGATACCTCGTTTCTTTGTTGGTCACATAACCTCGGCCGTGTCAGTGGTTCACGTCCGGCAGCGGGCAGACCGTGGGGCGCCGTTCTTCTACGAACTGTACGGAATGCGTTAAGCCGATACCGCACTTGCGACTAACTTATAACCAATCGATCAAATATTTATGGAAGAATAAAAAGTGAGGCACTTTTATCGAATGAAATTACAGGCAATTTTATTTGTTCTTCTACACTGAAATACTATTCTGAAAGACTTATTATATCATATTATTTCATCGTCATCATCAATCTGTCTTAATCTACTGCTGGATATAGGCCTCCCTGAGCGATTGTTACCCATAATCCCCACGGTGGGAAAGTGTGTTGGGGATCGCGGCGTTTAGAACCTCCTACGGTGGTTCTCGTAGGTAGCGATGCATTAGTGGAGTCTCTCTGTCGTATATTTAAACAGCTTTCAGAATTACCAACGAGGTAAAAAATTTTTTCGCTAATAGTGATCCATGAAATAGTCGATCGCGCCCGCACTCTTAACTATACAGATCGCTTGCTACTTAGAACCATGTGTGGGCTTTGAACGTTTGAATTTCAACTGTAAAAAAAGTATATGGCTGGGATGGATAGAAAGAGAGAGATAGAGAGAAAGAATAAAATATAAAGAATAACACAGACTAATCGATGCTAGATATAAAATATGTCTTAATAGGGTTAAAATTATGAAGCGTTGTAAACCTATGTTAGTTTGGATCATTCTTAATATACACGTTTTGCCGTAATGAAAATCGCGCGTCTGTGGCGAGCCTAACGCTAACCCTCGAGAGAGGGGGCTTATTAAATTATTTATCACCAGTTTCTACACAATTAGTTCTCGACTCGTTGATCCGTAATAGATGGACTATAGCGGTGGTTTTTTTGTTTACCAAGTACACTGTTTACAGCAAAAACGTATTGAAAGCTTTCGAATTAATTCTGGGTATTATATTTATAGACGTATAAATTTCTAAATTCATGCTTATATAGATAATTTCTCACTCTGACGAGGCCTATGTCCAACGCTGGATTAAAACAGGGTGATGATGACCGCCTTCTCACGACGAGAAGAAACTCATAGCCAATATTGACTTGTGATGATATGATACCACATATGAAATCAGGTCAATGTAATTGTAATTGTTGTTTACGATCCTTATATAACTTTGTTTTCCATTTATTTAAATGTTTCATTTCATACAATTCAGTCCTCTGATTTGCGTATGGAAGGGCAAATATGGGATTGGTGAATATGTATACGCTTTGGGATCTAGTTAATAGTAAAATGGGACTGGTATGGTACGATTCTGAGGATCCTATGTGAGGCTGTTACTATAGCGCAATATCGATTGATTCATTTGTTCATAAATCAAAAAGGTTCCTAATCAAAATCCCGCAATGGATCAGTACACAAAATATAACTACGTGATAAAATAGTTTTTCTTTTAATGATATTTTTTTGTGAACTAGTTTTTCTTAATAACATTAAAAATGTAAAATAAATATGTTTAATGTATGTTTTAGAATAAACCTAATCACTTATATAGGTAAGTATATTATAACAATAATTGTAATGGTTTATTTCAATGAAAAACCTGGTCATTCTGGATACGTAATTGTATTTGTGGTATGAGTAAAAGATTTAGTATTTATTTTCGTATATGTTTACGTCCTTTAATTGACGGGAAGAAAAAATACATTGGCAGAACATCTAAACAGTTACAATGAAGTATGTGCGTAATGGACCTTTAAGGGCAATAATTATTTTTCCCGGGAACCCTCTTAAAGGCATTTAGCTACGCTGAGTCTAGTTTTAATTAGCAAAATCGAACGTCAATAATTTCAAATGTCCAGTTTAATGTGAGAAAACTGCGGATCGATGGAGCGACGACACTTCCACGTAACGCCATAGAGTAGTTAGTTGCTCACAGAAGCGACACGTTTCCGAAGAATATCGATAATAATATTTTTTTTTGTGAAATTTACACGTTTTTATTTACGTTTTTTTTTAAAATTTATTAATTTCTTTATTATTTTAATTATAATATTTTTATAAATAATAATATTTACGTAGTTTATTGTATTCCCACCCTTATTGTGTGTTAAAATAAAGGTTTATTTAAGCACAAAAAAATATCAAATCACAATGTCACTCTTTTAAATAAACTAACCATACTTTCTGTCATTTCAGGTAATGCACAATCAACACTCGTAACACATCGCAATCTCGAGTAAGACAGTAAGGACATACTCTCGGGGACAGGTTTCGAGTAGGCATGAAATTATAAAACATATTCTTTGGTAATTCTGTTGTGGATTTCACAATCGCGTCCCGCGCATTCCCGCGCGTGCTCGTTTTTGCCGCGCAAGCGCAACGATGACTCAAAAATTTACGTTTATTTATTATCTGTCTCCAAATCACCGCGGACCTTGTGACTGCGAACAGATAAAAAACCTATTCTCTTTTTAAAAAACACCGAGACCGAAATCGAGATTTGAACGCGAACTGGTTAAAAGTTTAAAAACCGAGAAAGCTGCATTTTTGTGAAATAGAACGTGATTGGGATATGTTTATTGTTCTTTCTGGAGCAGCCTGTATATTTTGTTATACAGATAGTTTCAATTTTAAATAAGCCTAATGTAATAAATGTCTGGAACGGACTCTAGATTGTACTGCTGAGAGGTGCATTTGTTAACTTGTTCATCAGACGAAGACTGACACAGCTTGCGTTATCTAGCTCCAAAAATATGAACAGGCTTACAAAATTTTTCTAACGTCTGTCAACCGTCTAAGAAACACCATTCGAAGCGCAGCCTTGGGTGAGCTTAACTTCATGTAACTTAGCTAATATGCTCACTCGTGAGGTATATTTAACTGATTTGGAGTCAGTTAGTCAGTAATTTTTGAAGAAATTCTACAAGTCATCTCCCATTCATGACTAGTACCAGCGTTATTTATTTCACATATTATTTTCGATTATCGAAAATCACTGCGGTTGCAATATTGAAGCTATTAGTGCGCAGTGCGTTATCACACACCCTGTGTGAAGTGGCTGTTAATAATGTTCGCCGATGTTTGCCTACTGGCGGTGTGTTAGACATGTAATTGGGTCACGTTGACCGTTGCGTGGTCTGTTACATAAGTTACATAAGTACATGTTATAAGGAGACATTAAATTGACTTAAACGTAACATCACGCCTGTAAGGCCCGAAGAGGTAGATGAATGTAGAACACTCCCACATTTCACAAGTTACGTTTACGTCCCACTATTGAATAGGTGGTGAGCCTATTGCCCACAGTGCACATATTCAGACTCCGAGCCACTACTAGTAAGCGCATATAAGAAAAATTTAATAGTCCCCGACCTGGGATTTGGCCCCAGGACCTCTCGACAGGCAGCCGCGCTTGCAACCAAAACGAATAACGAAGCAAATTAAATTGAATTAACTTACTATTAAGGTGAAATCACTAAACTAGGCGATGCGATTCGGGACGATGTTGCGTCACCAATATACTTACGATATTACTAGGAGCAATTGAGATGCTCCCTAGGCATTGGAATTAGTGATGGCTGACTCCACGATAAACATGCTTAATAAGTAACAGCTCGAAAAATCTCGAACGTACCGGCGTCGGACAGTTCCTTTCATATGCTAATTATTGTCAAAATTATACCTTCATGACACAATTCGAGTCGACTGTATTGCACCTATGTACCTGTTTTAAGGGTTTACCTGTCAGACATGATGACGAAAGATTCGACAACTTTCGAAAAAAAAAATCGCCTCATTATCATTACAAATGCGCAACTGGAGCAGTTTGTTTCGCGATAAGAAAATTGTTTGCATGTTATATAAATAGTGAGTAAATCTGGGGACATGTCCACACAGGGGCATCCGATTCTGCACTAGCCGAAGTCCGTATTGTGGTAACCAGATAGCTGATGATTTAACTTACATACACACCTATATAATTATTACATTTTTACCAAATACAGAACAATTACTTGTGCTTCTAACACAGATGTTTTAACGAATAGCTGATTGCAATTTTTGTACATTCATCAGAACTCTTTAACCAGGAAGAAACCTTGGTTCACTAATTGGTATCGTAGCATTAGTATGTATATCCAGAAACATCATTGTTTTTACCATATGTTGTTACATATTTGAGGTAAAACCCCTCCGGTCTTCGTCGTTTGTCTAAAAATGTCCCATAGAGTGTAATGACCGCTATATATAAGGTCGCGTGTGTCCGATTACTTCCATAAAAAAAGGTCAGAGACTAAAATCAAAAAACATCCGTTTTCGCAATCGAAAGAGAGCATTCTGGCCGGCGGCCGCTCACGGCAACAAACAGAACCAAACAATAATAATCGCAACTTGAAACGACAATAAAATAATCAGCGTACGGACCCCGGTCGTGCCATAAGTTTTGTTATGACCGCCCTTTTTTATTTCTGCAGATCTTTTTTGCTATCTCTACCGATCCTACTGTGCGATGATATGTATAAAGTAGGGATATCAGACAGAGCGTGCGGGAATTTTCGTTTGTTGAATAAAACAACAGTTGACGGTAACGGACAAGCGTTAGGAACACCCCGCTTACGTACAAACAAATTTAATATTTTTCCGAGAAAGGGTTGTATCGATTGAACTTCATAGGTTTCCATCTCCTTTAGTAATAGGATATATTCATTTAAGACAAAAATAGATACAAGCTGGGTCTTTTGTAGGGTAATCGTAGTATAAAATATAAGACAACTCCATGTGTCTTTATAACCAATTATTATAAAAAAGACTAGAATTTTTAGTAAATCATAAGGTTTATAAATTCAAAAGTTTGTTTAATACTGCTATTTAGAATATGTAGTTGTTTGTTAGAATAGATGTTTTCGTTTGTTATTACTTTTAACGATCCCTTTGTCTTTGTAACTGTAATACGAAAATTTATCAATTCTTAGAGATTTTGAACGTTTTTAATAACTTGTAGGTATTAATGGTTCTTAATATAACATTCGATTAACAGAACGTTTTTTACACTTCTGAAAACGACCAAGTAACCGAGCGGACGTGAATATGCTGACGGTACAAATTAATTGATACAGTATGTACGTGAGTTAACTTTGTCGTGTCTTCGAGACCGACCTGCCCCGCTCTTAAGGCGAAGTTCATATGTAGATTTTTTTTGGATTACAGAAATGGTTTTTAAATATTAAAAAAATACTAAT
>DWDU01001986.1:0-13495 GCA_018245575.1 Jemadia suekentonmiller
GTCATACTTTAATGTTACTTACCGAAGACAAGGAATGGTGGGAGGTAAGTTATACAGCGATAAAATTGTATGGAATTCTATGTCATTTGTATGTGAGTACCTATAGAGTACACTGTATTTGCATTTATTATATTGCGTAAATGGGGTAATTATCAGTATTATTGTTACTCCACATATTTTTATATACGTGATGAAATATATAATATTTATTATTTACAAGGCTATAAGGCTCACCACCTATTCCATTGTGGAATGTACACGTAAGTAGTGAAACATGGGTTTGTACCCGTACTCCTCTGCCTGCCTTTTCAAGGACTACTGTCGTGATGTTACTTTTTTTTTCTATATTATTAAAAAATGCAACCAATGGGGAATCAAACCTTCACTACTCTGCTAGACCACCTGTTATAAAAACGATTATAATATGAGGTTCTTAATTTCTTACAAGACTACATTGACCGTTGATCTACATAACTTAGTCCGAAGCTTGTGTTCACACTAAATACGAACATTTGTATCTATTAGATAATACCCGTGACATCCTGTTCCACCCATTCCCTAATGGCCGTAGTAGGCGTAAATATGGAACATCCTTTTGTACTAATGCCGCCTACAGATACGTTTTGATGCATCACCCCGGCCGTGTCACCGTTGGAATATTTGACATTGTGTCATAGACTTTAATCTCTTTTTATTACGGCTCCGTACGGTTTACGGCTTCAGCTAGTATTTCGTCACCAACCTTGGTTTGTTGTTCTGTTCTCAGAACGAGAAACGTTAAGACTTATCTGCCGAGCTGGCCAAATGCGTGTTAGCGATTATTTAGTACATATTATGTGATTAAGTGTATAAATTGATTAGTAATTTGTAATGTACTCTTTATAAAAAAAGTTGCTAAATAATCCAAATCTTTTTTTATGATGTGTATTTTTTATTCCGGGTTAATTTGCCGTCTAGCCAGTCCGATTTCATGTTTTACTCAATCGTACAATTTACACAACAAAAAACAATCGTGCAACAATACGGGCAATCCTTTTTAACATCGCCATGATTGTAATTGCAATCTATTTATAAACATTACGGTATTTAACTCACCGCGATACAGGTAGTGACAATATTTTACTTAAATTATACATACTATACGCGCCTACTGCCCGGTGTTGACTGAGAGAGTGGCATTAGCTTTTAGTTTAGGTCCCATTAGAGTAATTAATTAATAAATATAAGATTATTCACTCTTGAAGTTAACTCATATACATTATGTCTCGACTTATTCGCTATTGCGTAAGTTTCAGAGCAGTAGCACACATAGTCATTTTTCTTGTGTCGCTTGAACTTCAGCGGAACTAATATGCCTCTTTAAAACCATTGTTTCATTGTATCCTTTCGTATTCTATTATTATACAAATAAAAATAAATAAATATCTTGGAATAACTAAGTCATATCTAATGTGTACATTTTGTATGAAGATTGTCAGATAGTATATCATAATATTTAACCACAGTATATTTAATGACGGTATCATTTCGTAATATTAAACAACGCCCTGTCGAAGATTATGGTTTTGTCATGAAAGCGATAGTGCTGCAATCCAGAGACAGTAATGCCATCTATTCAGTAACAATGGCTCCGCGGCAAGCAGGAAGGACACTCGAATGGAGATGTTTGCTCTATAAAAACCAAGTATCAAATGATGCGGAATAGTTGAACCCTACATTGCCGTATGGTTCATATAAGTGTAGTTTAAAACATTGCACTAAGAAGAAATATTGCAATGCAATACTTGATAACTCAAATTTATGTAGTGTTCATCTTTGAACAGAAATCTTGTTTCCTAATAAGTTGTAATGTGCTTTTTTCTACCTCTTCGTAGCTGTTATACCTTTTCGTACATTTCTGTAGCTAGTTTCGCTATCCTGTTTGTAGCAAACGTAGCTTAGAAGTTATATGAAAAGTTTAGAAGCTGTAGATTATATAACAAACAACTGGTAGACGTTCGTTGCGTGATTACACTTGCCCCACTAGTGATAAGATGAACGATTAAGAATACGGGGAACTAAATTAGATGCGTCCAATTTATCTATAATCATTGACCTGAATCTTGTAATTTTATTGAATTATACGTTACGCTCGCTACCCGTTGTATCTTTATTGATTCATCATACTGCATCAGATATTTACAATCTAAATAAGCGATCGCATCGAGAGCTATAAATAGTTTCGTACGGAATGTGAAAATTTAACAAAATACTATCGTCCGTAAATGCGTGACTGTTAGACGCTTTCTTTGGCAAATTTTTGTTTTAATAGTTTCACAGGCACGTTACGTTTGTTCAAATGTTAAAATTTTGGAACTATTTTGTATAGGCTAATAATTTTGTAATGCAGCAGTACGATCCAATGTGGTCATAATTATCGAACCTTTTTTTCTTCACTTTGGACTCCTCTCAGAAGGAGAAGGATTAAGGCCATAATCTGTGACGCTGGCCAAGAATAGGTTGGCCGACTTCACATGTCTTAGAGAACAGTATGTTAAATTCCTTAGAATGCACACCTTAGTGTGCAGGTTTCGAATATGCTCAGTCTCTAATGACCGCTAACGGAGTTTAGATGTAAATTGCACAGGATCACAAATGTGGAATGATATATGTGAGGCCTGTCTAAAAATTAATAACAAATTTTGAAATATCGATCAAAGATTTGCTCTAAGACAAGAACGATTAAACCTCATTAAAAACAGTAAACATATTAACATTATAACTTTGCCATAACATGAATGATTAAGGAGGCCAAATAAATATAATCCACCGAAGAAATCGTTAAAGAAAGTGTGTACAACGTTTTAAATAAACGTATTTATTTGTACTTGTAACACTTAATTTATTCAACGCAACATCCGTTGCAAATCAAAACGAATTGAGTCCGCGCGACGCGAGGTGCGGCGCAAATAAAGTTTGTTTGCTACAACGGGAGTGTGAGACGCAGAATATTCACGACGTACAGAATATACACAATGTTACAGAGTGTAAACCACAAGGAATATGTACAGAATTGTACAAGATGTACAGAAGTATACATGATGAACAGAAATATACACGAAGTAAAGAATAGTTCACAATCTTTACAATTGTACGCAAAGTACCTAAAATATACATATAGGTACCTACTTGCAAGAGAAATGGATTTTTTTTCCTCAGTTCCTGAGCGAAGCACTGTTCGTAACACGCGATTGGTCGTGCAATTTTAATTGCACTAAAAATGTTAAATTCGCGTTTGCTATTTTATCTTAACATAACAGCAAGATTGTGTTGTTGATGGAAATGTCAAAAAATGAAATATTGATGACTATGCCCAAATCTGCAATTTTGATGGTAACGTTAAAAACTGTGATATTGATAAAAAGTGTAGTACAGTCCCTCCTTTCACCAGTTACGTATACGTTCAACTAAGGAATAGGTGGTGAGATTATTGCTATACACCGGGCGCAAATCCAGACTCCGCGCCTCTATTCTGAATTTGAATATATGTATGTATATAAATTGAAATAGATGTGGTGCATGAAAGGAGCCTCCCGAGCGGTGACTATGATTAAGAATGAACATCCACTGCCCGGCGCACCATGGACTTTGCGACTAATCCTTTCACCGCGATGGCTGATCACTGACGACCAGCTATCGACTCGGCGAACAAGAAGAATAATTGAAATACATGTTACTAATATTATTACGCGTGTACTGGACAACAGACCTGAAATTTCAATGTGTCTAGTTACATGGCGCTCGGCACCAGTTAGCCGTCAGCATACCAGCCACTAATTAGCAAATAGTTCCTTTAAAGATGTTCACTTTTACGAGTATTACTGTTTGTGTTCAGACGTGATTTTGTTTAGTTACGCGAATGTATTCTTGTAGTCCGAACTGTTATGTCGACCTTCTGGAATGACGAGTGAAAGTAATTTGGTCTCGACTTGCTACCAAGAGTAGGTACTTGCTATGTATTTTGTTAATATGTAGATATACTCGTATGTCTTAAATATATAAGAAGGTAAAGGAGAACCTGTCTACCTCTTCGGGGATTATAGGCGTGATGTTACGTTTACGTTATGGAGAATTTCCTGTTAAAAATTGGTTTTTTTTTAATTTATTTATTTTGCTAGGTGTCTTTGCGAACTATGTTTTTTTATAAATAACAAAATGTCGTCTATTAAACATTTTGTTATCTTCAACTGTATATTTAACGTTAAACTTTTTTTCTCGAAGACATAAACAGCACCATAGTAAAAGTGGTTTCGTTCTTGACCTACGACCGCGATCAGCGGTTACGACAAAAACCCTAATGACCTATTGTTACAACTAATGTCTGTTTTCTCCGCGAACGTTTAAAAAACCGCAGTGTCTTTAAACTGTTTACAGATAAACTGTGTTCCTTCGTTTCGTTTATTGAATTCGAGAAGTAAAAACGCGCGCGATTACAAAATGTAACTTAACCTCGAATACGTCAAGTTAACTTGTCTTGCTATGACTTGTCACTATATTATGTAGTCTAAATTCAATATAGTTTGTTTAAAAGTGTTAATGTACTTAAAAGCTATTATTTTTTTTTGCAACAAAACCTTTTTATAAATATTGCGGAGTTAATTTTTACGTTTCTTAAAATATTTGTTTTCATTTTTTTGAAGTTAAAGAAACAATTGATTTATTATTAGGAACATCATTTTCATAGCCGACAAAGTGTTATGTAATACTAAAAATAAAATATTACCTCTGTAAAAATAATACAAAACAGTAAAACGCGGCTTCCAAGCTAAGAGAAATTTCTTTCAGACAACTATCTATGCGCTAAAAATTTACCGATAAATACACGAAAGGATAAAGTAGAGTTTACAATAATGAATTAATTCGGCGATTATGGGGGAAAATTTTGCAAGTTACAGCTTTAAGCAGCCCGACTTCAATTGGTTTTTAAGAACGTTCCAGAATATCACAAAATATAAATGAAAATGATACTCAAACATTTCTTGTATTCAGACAGGTCTGTTCGTGGGACTTTCAAGATGTGGAAAGTAATACACGAAGGATACAATATGATTTTATGACAGAGGTACATAAAAAGATTTCAGAGATCTCGCTTTCATTTCAACAATCATGTGTTTTGGAACCAAATATTTTCTTTAATTACCGTGTAATCCGCCTCATTTATTCATTATTATGAATAGAATAACCATTACCTATTTGGCCTAGTGGTTGTAAGGGCGATCGCTGAACAAGAGGTCCTGGATTTGAGCCTCGGGTCGGGCATAGTATTATTCGGTTTGTTTACCTTGAAATTCCCATTTAACTTTTAGTGTATAGATTTGTGACTGGCATATTTTATGGCAATAGTCTGTCCACTATTCATAGGACGTATAATGTAACAGGTAAACAGCGGGAGTACATATAGTACTCCCGCGGTTCACATACTGCCCATCTCCACAAGGAAATACAGGCGTGGTAATATGATATTAAACAATTAAACGAAATATTTTCTCAAATAATCCAGTACTTGACTAAACCGTTCAAAATTATTAATATAATATTTACGATTGGTAAGCTTTGTTGGATTACGAGAACTAGTAATTTATTTTTTAATACCTTTGTTACTAACTTATGTTTAGCTTTTAATTAACATGTTCGACACGTGTACATCAAATGTTTCGATAAAGGAACGTGACCTGTTTATAACGAATTGAATAAATGTGTAAACGCTTATCTAAATTCGAAATCAATTAATTACGAATCATGGAAAATAAATCATTCAGTTGGCCTTTGTGTTGTCTAAGAATAATTTGTATTACAACAACTCTTGGAGTCTATATTCTACACGCCAAGAACACAATATGAAAATTGGTTTTGATATATTTACCGCTACAATTACGTTTGCAAAGCATTTAGTAGCGTTTGCAGAAGGCACCAAGAAAAATAGTAGATTTCAAGTAGAATAAAATTTTAATTTATACCATAACATGTGATTTTCCTTGACATTTGTATGTTGTCAATCTTCATATTAATTATTATAGGTATCAATAACTGGCTGAGGGATAATATTACGTCTCAAATTTTTGGTATAAAAATAAAATAGATACAAAATTATTGTTTCTATTATCATAATTTCTCATAGTTTTACGACTCAGCCGTAAAATTTAAAGTTAATTGCTGTAACATAAAAACATAAGAAAACTTTAGGACTATAAAACGCATTTGTTGTGTCGCAAAAATACGATTAAACCACTATCTATGAGGACTGTTTCCTTTTTCGTACGGATTGTGCTTTCAAAATCTCCTGAGCACTGAGGTGAGCTTCTCATATATTAGTGTAAAGTTAGACGTACTCGGATCTAGATAATACATGCTCTAGATATTAAGACAACATCGTGTCATACCGTGCATACATAAGTTGAATATTAAGTACGAATATTGTTACGAAGTATATGAACTACACTTTACACAATAAGTCATTAATGAACTTATTTTATTGATTATTCACCTCAGTGGCAATTCTGTTTTATGGCTAAATGTATATTTGGTCATGTATTAAATATTATTCAATGCCTCGTTGGTAGAGTGGTTGTAATACTAACTACTGATCGAGAAGTCTTGGGTTCGATACTCGGCTCAGGTATTTTTGTAATTTATATCTTCTAAGTGGATAGGTGGCTATTAGTGGCTCCGAACGTAATTTTATGTTTTTTAACTATCAAAAAAACGTAACGTAACATCACGCCTGTAATTCCCGTAAAAGATAGACAGGGATGTGTAGTACACTCCCACGTTTCACGAGCTACGTTTATGTCCCACCATGTTGTAGAGGAAAGTCTATTGCCACAAATCCAAATTCCAAGCAACTACTACGAACTTCGAGTCAGAAAATCTAGTAGAATCGAATCCAGGACCTCTCGATCAGCAGACGCGCTTGCCAGCACATAGGCCCTTTCCGGCACGCTACTGGGCTCGATCTTCTGCCGTTTGCGATCATATCCACGCGGTTTTCATCCATACGTGTTCGTTTACTCTCACCGTGTATATAAACAAATTAAACAACCAGTCCGCGTGCACACGCTACATTGTACGTTCCACAATTACATGCTCGCTTACGTCCAGCTGAGATCTCCGGCGAGATTGCAATGATGCTGCGAATCGACGTCCAATTCAATGGCAGATCTATTTTAGATAACGCGGATCGGACGTACAGAAACACACTGTCACACTGTTCCAACTACATTTGAATGAAATGTAATATTGTTTTCATTTTAATATTGCTGCTTTTAACTCTATGTTATGGCTAGAATGACGAATGTAGAAGGACGTAGATGTTTCTAGATAGTATTTCTGAGCGTAGACCCCGAAATATTGAAGAGTGATAAATGTACAAGAATTAAGAAGAAGAAAAGATATTTAGCTCTCGGCCCACTTTTCCCACTCTGTAAGGGACCTGGACTGACGATATCATGATTGTAATTTCAATATGGACGAATAATGCTATTTTAATGATAATAAGGACCCATTATTATTGCGCACTTTTATTACTGAACAATGTATGGGATTTTTATTGTACTGAAAATATCTATATATTGTATTGTAACAATAATAATTTTATTTCATTTGTTACTTCACCATCAATATGTCGCTAATATTATTTTACTAATCCATATTTTTTATTCGTTGATTCATACCAAATCGTTGGACACATTCACAGTATTTGCTTATCGTATCGACAATGAGTTTATGAACTTATTGATATATCGCAAGTTTAAAGAAACCAGCAATTACTTTCTTATGTTTACTTGTCAAAGTAACATGACGTCGTGTTAAAGTAACCCCTGTGAGTATTCCAATGAAAGACTAAGCAGAGTAGTGTAGTATATATCTCGTATATTCCCGCGGAATATTCCCGCTCGTTATAAGTTTATTAAAACCAATGGACTTACCGTGTGAGAAACTAACTTGTTGAATTAAACTACTTCTTAGGGTATTTATGCCAAAGAGAAGTTACTGTGGCTTCCAGACAGGAGCTAGGTGTTACCAGGTTCACTATAATGTATAATTATGGTATTGATAAAGATTCAAACATGATAATGTTGTCAGATTCAAGAGTATCCAACGAGTATAATCGATCACCAAGCTGGTTAACGCTTACCCGGGCTACAATTAGCATGTCGAAGCCAAATATTCACCACAACCTTCCGTCATCCACCGATGGTTGATTAGTAGTAAATGTTATTAGGAATAAATTCGCCCTTTGTTACAACTTTATTAACGTAACAAACGTAACATCTCGCTTGTAATCCCTCAAGGGGTGGTAGAGAGAGTACACTGACACATTTCATTAGTTACGCTTGCGTCTACAAGCCTATTGCCATATACCGGGGGTTTGTATGACCTCGCGACCGATCCCAGGACCTCTCGATCAGCAACTGTGCTTTCAACCAATTGAGCAATGAGAAAGTCTATTTAGTTTAAATACAACTTTAATACAATGTGTCACAATGAACAGTTAAAATAAGTCAGTTTTGTTCAAGTTCAATATGACCACCATGCAAATCGTAAATGTTTTTCGTTTCCGCCACTGTCGGCGTTCGTCCACGATTAATACGAGTTTGACCATTGTGATCAAATGAATGTTTTAAACTATAGATTACGCCTAGATTTTGTGAAAGTTCGGATTTCCCAATGATATTATTAGTCTAGCACTAAGTTAGCGTAAACATTATTTTTTTGTAAACAGGTACGATAACATCTCCCTGTTACAAACATACAAATTATCTTATCCTGAGACATACGTACACACATACATGGAGAAAGTAATAAGTAACCAGACTTAGAATAGATTTATGTAAGATAATGAAAATCTTTATAACTTATTTTATTACACAATAAATTATATAAAAATGTATAACCCAATTTATTACACAACAGCACAGCCGGGATTCGAACCTGACACCACCTGGACGTAGCGGTTTTATGCTGCAAACTTAATTGTCAACTTTCAAATTATGTAACAATTTTTCTCGTTATGATTACAAGGCAATTTTTTATCGGCTCTGAAGTGAAATCTCATTCATCAAGCAACTCGGAGATTGCAAGATACAAACTACAGTAATAGACGTAAACCACGCAATTTAAATTATATACAAAATGTTTATTAAACATGTTATTAAACAGTTGCGTATACCATAATTTGCTCGAGAGAAAACTGACTGGTTATATTTAGATTTGAGCGTTTGTCTGCTATTTTTCCATTATTTCTTCAATGTTATATATATTTTAATGTACGTACATACATGACACATTTCACTACTAAACATCTTTTTTTCCTACTAGCGTTTCACCATTTGGTTGCAAGAGCTGCAGGACTTCATCAATCACATCGCTGATACATATTGAAGGTCATATAATATAGAAACATTAAATCATTGCAAAGGCTTGAAGCTATAGACGAAGTGTTAACACGAAATATATTGATGACATCATATATAATATACTCCAATCATGGACCACACCCATATCTCATTTTACCATAGAATACAAACATATATGTACCTACAAGGTAATATTATTTTATATACAACGCAATTGTATACAATCGAGATGATTTTTTAACAATTTAGTAAGAAAAACATATTGAGAAACTGCTCTAAGAACGTACTTTTGTGTTATGTATGTAATGAGATAATAAAGTAGTGTAATGAGAAAGATAGTTATTTATTTACCTGCCCATTGCCTACTAAAGTTCAATATGAACTCAATTGTGCCTCAGGATTTATTTCGTTCACTGCACAGCGTAATTACGAGTAAAACAAAGAAAGTAACAGTTATTTCACGTAACTACTCAAAGACAGTAGTGACCATGCTTGAATCTTTAACAACGACATCGTCAGCAAAAACTCACACAACAATTACTATTTCATATTGTTACTTAGAAAAAAATATTGTTTAAAAAAAGTGTGTATTTAATATTGTCCACTTCTTTCGATGCTTAATTCTACATTTACTTCACTTGCCGGTGAATGGCAAGTTCACCATTATTTCCGCGATAATTATAGAAATTATTTTACCATACAAAATTGCTTACTGCCCAATATTCAGACCAATTTAGTAGAAAATTTGTCACTGCAAAGGTAAGGCAAGTAACTTTTCGAATCAATTGTATCGAATCGGCTATCCTGAAACAAAATTGGAGAACAATGAGATGAACTTGATCACCTCTCGACAAGATTTGGTCTTTGTTTGTTATATCACTCTTAATTTCCTGTATCTTAATGTAATTATACTATGACCTAAACTTTTCTTACTCAATCCCGTGAGAGAACAGAGCTGGTAGACACTGCGTAAGACAGTGATGTAGACTTAAAATAATCAGAAATCTCGGTGTGTGAACTACAAATAAATATATCTACACGTATATTACAAAATAAATATAGGAATCATTGTACGTTGCGAAGTTTTATAATAAGATTGGTGTTTGATTGTATCATATAACAACTTATAATTCGTGACACCAATTGATTTAGTCGAGCGGTAATACTCTTTGGTTTTAACCTCCCATTCCGGGATCTGATTTTAAAACTTTTGTACCTCTGTCTATACTATGTTGTGTCCCTTTTAATGAGTGAATAATACTCGCAATTTTCAAAATTAACTGCATGCGGTAAACCACGCTTTGTAACTATGCCTTGCGGCTTGCATTGCGATGGATGTGTCGATTTAAAGCAGAATCTACAAACCACATCGTATGATATTTCACGTGTAAAGTAAGACGTGTATTTGGATAACATAGGTAGGTTATTTACAGCGCCTTGCAGTACTGACGTTCAATGAGATGTATAATATTATTAACTTTTAGTTACATCATCACATTATCTCCCTTAAGAGACCGAGATTTGTTTATCTTGATCAAACAGATAGTGGCTGAAAGGGAAATCAGAAGTCTTCTAAACCGATATGTGTGTATTCATAGAGCAACGAGTCTAGCAAAAATACGTGTGGTTCGTAAGTATTGAGATACATACGAGTATTTCTCACTCGATGGTCTGTACCTACCTGATTCATTTTAATCTACTATTACAAGTTATTAAGCTGTCGTTTTTAAAGCCGAACAGCCGGCAACAAATTAATGACGTCATTACCTTCCGCATACTCTACTGCTACCGGAAATGTTTGATCTACCACTACGCGCATAACATTCATATCTTGACGACATCGACAAAATAAGCGACAAAAGTATATTATTATTAATTTACGCACTCTGTATTGTACGCACTAATTTAAGCACGTTTTATTATATGTACGCACTTTATATTTAACTATTGAATTTCACCAAAGGAGTAAACAGAGAAGTGGAATACTCAGATGTAACTTTTCACTGATTATGTTGTAAGTGCCATTGAATAGGAGGTGAACCAATTGCCATACACCGGGCAAAACTTCAAATCCATGCCAGTACTGGATATTTCTAATTAGAAAACCAGTAAAGTTACGTCCAACTCGGGATTCGAACCCAGGGCTTCTTGCTCAGCAGTAACGCTTGCAACCAGGAGGCAGGCAGAGAGCACGGATTGCCAAATAACTCTATCCTTACAAACCTGTCATGTTTCAGCTTTCATCACTCCTGTCACATACATACGCCGCAGACTCCTTCATCAGCCAATGTCTAATCTATGTGGTCTCAACGACTCAACATCAACATTCTCTTTCAACTACATAACTGGAGATAAGTGGGAGTACTACACTCCTCTGCCCACCGTTGGGAAATACGGGTGTGATGTTCTATTCTTTTTAAATGTTATAAAAGACCGTTTCGCTGTGTAGAAATGGAATGTATAATTAGTGGTCAGGTAGCCGCGCTGATGTTACGTCACGTGGTTGCGGAATCACCACACCAGCGGCGCTTGCGACATTTGCTCGTTACCTCCAACATTAGGTGTTAGCTCCACCACTCACGTATTATTAATATTTTGTATCTCTATTTACTGGTCCACATGTTGTTTATCTTATTAAGAGACAAATACTGTAAGCGTGAAATAGTGTTTGAGTGTTAGATACTTTACACTTATAAATCGCAGTCGATTTTTATTGTATTTGGTGTGGATATAGCTTAAACTCTTCTGAGAACTACTATTAAAATATTAATCGGAGTCTAAAATAGTAAAATCAAGGATAAAAAATTCTATAGTGATAGGATAAAAGTTTATCTGTCGAAAGCGTACATCTTAGATAATGGACCCTACATACATGTTGAAACATTGAATCAAGTCTGATGATTCTCCCCTTTTTTTGTTATTTCTGTGAATGAACGCAAATATTGTATCATAATATCTGCAGTACTAGCATACACCATAAAAAATATCAATTTCTCAAATCATTGTACTAAATATATTATAATATAATCGATTACATTCTCTACAAAGACTCATAACGAAATCATGTTACAAGAGATATTTAAAAGCACGAACATAGGAATTACCGAGTGATCGTTCGAGACGCATTCAAGTTACATCACATACACGTTGCAGAATCCGTCCGACCGGCGACTTGCGATGGCTGTGGTTAATGACCGTCTGATCTAGCGCAGTTCTGGATAACCTACTTACTAAGTATTATAACAATTAGTGTCTTGAAAGTTCTCTACAAACGACTATGCGACTTCTAAGTATAACATTTATTTACATAAATATTTCTTGAAACAAACAAAATACATACCTATGTTCGTCGTACAGAAAATTTGCCTCGTTGAATACGAACCCACGACCGCCACCAGCTATCAGGTTGAAAGACCACTGAACCAACAAGACAATTAAGGCAAAATATTACTTTCTATACTAAAAATTATCTATTAAACAGCTTAAATTATATCATAACAACATAATGGGTTTATTTAAAAAGACCGCAGAGATTTTTAATACAAACGGCGATAAAAAAAACAACCTCACAAAATTCTCGTAGCATACGATAACAATAACGTACAGTAAGGATACACCTTATTTGTAATTAAGTTCAATTTAAACGAATTTTCCCCAGATTATTACACTTGGTAACAACCCAGTAACAACAGTTTCCTGTTACCTGACACTGTCCAGCCACAACGGACCGCTCAATCAAGACCAATTCCGCCCATAAGTATTAGCATCAAGTATTAAAAATGTCTGTAGATTCTCAGAGTGATTACATTACAGTGATAAACTGTCACAATTGAATAATGCGCTCGTAATGACAAACGAGAGCGGAGAAAAGTGACCCGGCGCGGTGCCTCTTCGGCTTGATACGAAACACACAGGAACGAGCCGGCAATTAGGTATTATTTTTATGAGTAATCACTAAATTATCGTATTACTTCTTACATATCTCGCCTGTCTTTCAAGCAGCTTGCTTTTAATATACTCTTTTTGTATTCCTTTTAATGTTACCGTTGCTTTGACATTTGAACTTTGATGTAAATGTAATATTTATGTAGTCTGGATTT
>DWDU01001987.1:0-13493 GCA_018245575.1 Jemadia suekentonmiller
TTAAGCTAAGCACTTATGTTAAAATATAAATCGTAATTTTAGGCCTTAGAACTATAGCAACTCATTTCCAAACGTCTGTCTTGTATGTAATCTGCAATTGAGTAATAGGCTTTTTACTTAATAGATACTTACTACATAGAATCTAGGAAAACCAAAAACTAAAGTCTACGCGTATGGCGCATGGGGCCGAAATTGATATACCAATATAATGCAGTTACTAACTAACCGTGTCGTTCGTACCCGCGGTGAACGGCGCGTGGGAAACTACACTGCGGGCCCCGAAGATTCCCTCTTTACCCGGGCAGACTCAGGAGGTCAACCGGTGATGTCACCCCGCCTTACGAGTGTTGGTGCCGTGGTCGTTCCTAACGTAGCGGCCCGCCCCCGCGATTGCTCGACGGGTCAGACTCTGCTGCGCTCGGAGGCGCTTACGCTGCGACTTTACTACCAGCGCCTACCACGCCGGGATGCAGTCGCTACGAGGGCGCGCACCATCTCAACGCCCTGACGGCCTCGCCGCCGACCGCCGAACCCCTCTCCGACTACTTCGTTACTCGCATTTTACAACGAACACGATAAGCGCATTTTAGGTAAAATGGAGATGATTGGATCGATCATATGCAAAGGTCCGCGTGGA
Source organism: Jemadia suekentonmiller (assembly GCA_018245575.1). Lineage (NCBI taxonomy): Eukaryota > Metazoa > Arthropoda > Insecta > Lepidoptera > Hesperiidae > Jemadia > Jemadia suekentonmiller. Next base: position 638 of record DWDU01001987.1, read on the forward strand.
GTACATGAAAGTAGGCGCGCCCACAGCGAACGAACGCGCGGTACGAGCGCGCGCCCGGAACCGGCTTCACTTCGCACACAACGACAGACTGGCATGTAACTGTGAGAGCTGTTGTTGTCGACGAGGATGTGACATGCAAGGAACGCGCAAGGAACACGTTGCTCAGAATCAAGAGATCGCATACCAGATGTACAACTGTAACGAGGTCCACAGCAGGGTTCACCAGCTTGCTACACCGGGCCACTGTCAGTACTATTATTACACTCAGCATAATGTACTTTTATACTTAGACGTGTGCTGCGTGCGGTGATTAGGCGAGGCCAACGCTCGGCGGATGCCACATCGACACATGCGCTTCTGTGTGGAACAGCCTAATGCTTCGCATAGCAAGATCCCGTGGCACCATCGATATGAATCGCTTACAAAGAGCGGCATTATTTTGTCGGCAGGCCGTAAAGGCGAACGACGCGACGGCATGCCTACCGGTCATATTCCTGTTTCATGTTAGTCTAGCGAACACTAAACGACCACCTACGTCACGCAACGCAACGAAACGCCGAGACGATTTATTCATAGGCTCATAGTCATAGTGATTCCATTGTTGAACAGGATTCAGTTGGTAACGCAGGCACCAAGCCAGCCAAGGAGGACGCGGGACGCGCTGTCTGTAGTTGAGAGCGCGCGCTAGAACCTGTACACATTTTTTGCGGCGGGAAGACCAGTCCGGCGCCCCGCCAGGACAGCCACCTCGCGCGACCTTTACACTCGTCTTGGCACTTCTCTACCTAGCTCATATGCATTTAAAATCATCATCATATCATGATGTTACATTGGTTTCAAATTGTTTTGTAATGCATTTGTCATTAAATGTACTTTGACATCTTTCATGGCAGAATGAAACCAATAATTAGCAAACAATATACAAGAAATTCATACATTTGTAGACATGCTGACATTTGCAACAGGTTGTCCACAAGGGCATATCATTTTGTGATTCTAAAATTCACTTGATGTGTCCATTGGCAACAATGCAGTTGCCCACTGTTTCTTCAACATGACATTGTTTAAGTTACATCTATATTTGTCATCATCAGTCTGTCCATTTCCAGTGCTGAACAAAACTGTTCTCCAAACCATGATACCGGGCATGCGGGCTAGGGGTCAACATTGACATTGTATTTGATAAAACAAATGCACACAACTGTGTTGCAATGATGTCTCATTACTCTTTATTACTCTTATTACTCTCATTACTCTTATGTCACTACAGCCATTACAGTTGAGTGAACAAGTGCTGTGGAGTATAATAATGTAGCAGAGTTCTCAATATCAATGGGTGACCATAAAATTGTTGACCTGTGTAGTGTAGCATGGTTTCTAGTTAACACTCTTACACACACCAGAATGGATGGTATAGTCCACTCAACTGGGAAACACTTTACCCTATGTTACCATAGTACAGAGTATATGTGAAGAGGTATCACTAGGTACTCTAATTTATGCAACATATCTTAAGTGCCAATAATAAATAAGAGTAAATTCAAAAACCTTATTCTCATAATAACATAATCTATTCTAATAATATCAAATATATTAATAATGATCTCAGTGTACCTGTTAAGGGTCTGTAGCTTTTTACACAGTAGACTTTATTTGTTCAATGTCTTTTATCATCAACTGGTAATGTGAGCGCCAAGATAGTGAGATGTCAGAGGTCAGCCATACACAGGCAAAAGACTTATACATATAAAATTAAACGATAGCATTATAAGAGGCTCTTTAAATCGTAATAAAGTTAACAATATAAATATTCATGTACAGAAAGTACATACTTTCCGCATTTTCTTTTAATATTCAATGAGTGTTGTATGTCGAGGAGCGAGGGCTAATGATGTAAGGTAATGAATAACGTATATAATGGGTACCGGGGTGCAGCAGCGCCGAGTCCGCCGCCGCCGCCGCCGCTGCCAACAGCAGCAGCAGCAGCAGCAGCGCGCCGCGCGCCGCTGCGCTCATTGTCGCTGTAGCGTCGCCCGGCCGCCCGGCGCTCAGCCGCGCACCATTGCAGCCGCCGAACACACCTGCCTCAGCTTACTTCGCTATGTACGATATTCAACTGCTTTTATTATCCTAGACAACTCTTGTCTGGTTCCTCTCGACAGGTCTATTTTTGTTTTTAGGCACAAATTCCGATCGGCCCGCTCAGTAGCGATCTTTTTCTTTTCGAAATAGTTAATTTCCAGCCAGAGAATCTTTACTGCACAGAAAACTATATCACTTTACTTAAAAAACAAACACGCATAAACACGTATAACCGCATCATACATTATTAGGAAATTAATAATCGGACATTAACGTAAACAGCGTGCACTGGCGCCGCTAAACACAAACACGAACTTCGCGTATGATTCGATTGACGGCTTCGCGTCTACAACCGATCACCGAATGAACAATGAACAGAACTACAGAACATGCAGTAAACCAATAAGCACATTTTATCTATGAAATATGAATTGAGTAAAGTGGTACTGATCGTTCGCATGCTTCAGGAGTTTTATTTAATACACAACCGAGATGACTACTATTCATTCCAACTTTAACTGAAAGACAAATTTGTACTTAACTAAAAAGATAACTTTGAAAAGTATTAATTAAAATAGTAGACAGATATGAGGTTGAATAATATATATTTATTAAAAAACATATAAACACTGACCGTTCTTGGTAATTAAAAAACCCCATTTTATTTGTTTATAGTATTAGAACAATATTAAGTCGTAATATTATTTAGAGTTATACTTTTAGATCTTATGTGCAAATAATACGAAAATCATAATGAACTCAAATGTGATCGCAATTATTTTGTTTCACATAAGAAGCTCTGTTATATTATTAGGTACGCCGTACGCTCTGTGCACACACTGTCAGATGTCAAACTGTGAAATACTTCAAAACAGTTTCGATAAAGTCATCTGATCGTTGCTTTAAATAAATGATCTTTCTTTTCGTACCTGAGAAGAATATACGAGTTACGAAATAACTATTTTGAACAAATACTGGTAAATACTTATTGCTAAGTTTAATCGCTACGAGTGGCAACTGAAACCTTAAATTTGCATATAGATCGTTTATATTCGAATTTATTTGTGATTATACTTCAATTATGTAACGACCGTAAAGGTTAACTCAGTGTATTAATATTGCTAACATTATCTGAAGCTAAGGTTGTAAGTTAACTTACGGGCAGTAAGAGATATGGAAGAGAATTGAAATTTATTCCGTTGGTAAAAAACTATTATCAATGAATGCGCTTTGTATAGATATGCAGGTATCGTACATGAGAGATAAACACGTCAGGTATAACTAGGTTGTTATTTGCTCAGTAAATGGTTGAAAAGGTAGTTGATGAGGTTGAAGTTCGAAACGAATGATCATACATTGTCTGCATGTCAATGTTATGAAAAAAACACGAAAATGTGAAATAAAGTGACAATAATTTTGTTGTATTAAATATTTTAGTAGGATCATCCGTTTCTTCTTACATTGTAACTATTGAAATTCATACCAATGTGCAGTTAATACAATTATGTGCAACAGTTGTGGCCCACTTCATGTGTTTAAAATTTGCTTTCTTCATAGTATAAATATTATTTGGTGTGCATATATTTTGTTACTTAATTTTTATGCATGTGAACACAGTGGTGATTGTAATCATATGTGCAAGTTGTTTACCAGGTACAAGTATGGGTGGGCATGGACATGGACCTCCATATACTGTGCCTCACTATTCCCAGTTCCAGATCAAGGATATACCTCAGCTAGAGGAGTTGGAGAAGGCTCTAGCTCAAAAAGGCCTTAAAGACCCTTGGATCAGGTGTGGTAGTTCTTCTAGGAAGCTTAGAGTTCCTTGTCTATTTTTTGTGATTTAAGTATATACAAATAGGTAAATAATTTATAAGTTAGAGAAGTTGGGGCAATATGTCATTAAACAAATATTTATTACAAAACTCGACAAAAAAAATCATGTACAGACAAAACCCGCAGATTTATAACTTATTATATATACACCTACATAATGTAAGGTTTCTTTTTATGCTGAATATTTTTATGCGATTTTGAAGTTGTATGGTTCATAACTCGAGAAGGTCTTTGACTTTGCAGTAAATTAGAAAATCATTTTCTTATTAACAACCCTAATTGTGAATGAGTCTTTAAATTACAATGTGAGCAGCAGAATTGTGTGTCTGGATCTCGTGAAATACATAAAAAATTAGCAGGATCATCTTAGCAAAGTTTAATTACTAATTGCATTGTCAGAAAAGAAAGAGCTACACAGAACGAGAATGAAGTTTATGAAAATCAATTGGCTTTACTGCAAATATCGATTGCAGAGACAGTCTCTTCTGATGATGAAGATGATTTGAAACCACTTTATAAATGGTGCAAACTATTATCAGATAGCGATAATGACTAAATATGTCAAACTATATTACTTTTCAGTAAAATAAAAAGAATAAAGTACAAATAAAATACAAGTTTGTTTTAAGCTTTTGTATGAATTTCTTTCAGACATTTGAAGTAAGTTATTAAGCAGCCTATTTCTTTTAATTTCTGCAAACTTCTTTATGCAGTTTTAAGTTAATTCTGATTGTTTTGGTTTACTCTGATTTTATAAAATTGCAGCATGTAACCGTACTTTCAAGGCAAGTAGTCTTTTTTAATGTGAATTTTTTTATATGCGCTTTTTTGTAGAAATGATTGACCCCATAAAACGAGACTTTACAGTATAAACCTATATATACATTTCTAGTTTTGTGAGATTCACATTTTGGAAACATTGACCTCCTTCCTTATATAGAGTTGTGTTCATGTCACATACGTAACATCACGCCTGTTACTAACAAAAATTTTACCCTATGGCAAAATTTTTGTTGGACACTATTTTTAAGCAGTGATAGCCTAGTGGTTTGAAATTCGAACTCTCACTTCGGGAGCTCGGGTTCAAATCCTAGAGTGCACCTCTTTACAAAATGTATGTTTTAAGTATAAATATGACTTGCTATATTGGTGATGGAAGACATCGTAAGGAAACCTGCCCACCTTAGTCTCCGGGCACGAAAATGGCGACGGCCAAGCGGTGGCTATCGCGGGCGGGGAGGAGCGATGCGATGAGGAGTATACGCGTGGGCACGAAACGTGGTCGGTCAGTCGCGCGTCTTACTCGTACTTCGTGACTAATAAATTTACAAATAGATAAATAGCTATGTTTAAATAAACTTACTTTCTACATTCCTAAAATTACATTTTATTTCTTCCCAACGCTTGTTTACAATCTTTTTGATTTTATAGTGAACATTTTTACAGTCCCATAAAGCAGGATTTGACATAATACATGAGATAAATTCTTTATTATCAATTTCTATTACGTACTATAATATTTAAAAACAAAACAATAATGTAATCGCGAGCGACCAAATCATACTAATTTGTTGTCGCTCCCGCACCGCTCGTCCATCGCCCGATCGCCCCGCTCCGCCCTCGCCCGTTTCGTGCGCTTCACCTATACCGTCGATGTTCTTGTATGCATCGCCGTCGCGTCGACTGACCAGCGCTCGCCCATCGCAATTTTTGTGCCCGCAGCCTTAGAGTTCCCAAAAAAAAACTTTCTCTAAGGCGCGTGAAGTCTGCCAAAGCGCACTTGGTCAGCGTGTCAGGCTATGGCCTTGGCTCATTCTGAGCGGAAACTCACACGTTCCAACAATGGAACGATAAAAGGGTCGGAACAAAAAGTATTTATATATTGTATAGTATTTTTGTTCTGGATTTAAATATTTATACTTTAACTTAATTCATTGTTGTTGTGTCGACCCTACTTTTCCATTTGTAGTGATAGTAATGTATTTACATTGCTATTTAGGAAAGTGGCCAAGTTTGCGTTCATTTGGTAGAGTATAGTACAGACCATGATCATCAGTCTATTACAGTTCACTGTTAGACACAGACTAGCCCAGAGGGCTTGGGGATCACAGAGCACGGCCTCATGCACTGTCTACACCAGGGCATGTGGTTGTGCCTAGACAGACGGCGCCATATCGCCATTTGCCAGCACCGGGTTTAGTCGCCTCTCACGACACCGTGTATCTTGGCATGGGGTCAGGGAATGTATTCTTACTCTGGTCCGACATGGATGAATACAGTACATTAAATATTCCAAACAAATTTGTCAAGTTGACTACCATGATTATATGCTTAAATCAAACTATTTCAGGAATGAAACTTGGAGATATCACCCAGGATTTGGTACTCGCTGGCAGCGTGCTCGCAAGCTCTTTTTCCGTGGCTTTCCACTCGGCCTGGGACTTACAGTGGCTACTGTTGCTTATGACAAGATGGTTGGTGGTGGAGACCATGGACATGGACACGATGGGGACAGCCACTAGTCAACCAACCTGGACCTAGTGCAGGGTGCAATGTTATGATGTATTATTACAGTTTAATTTAATCCATTATAAATTGTGTTGTTACTTTGTTGTTGCACCTTAGTAGGATATTAGGCCCTAAAGGAATAACACATTGAACCCATTAAATAAGAACTGTTTATTACTACAAACACATTCGTACACATACAACCTCTTATACTTATATCTGTGACAGCAGCAGTGCTGTGCACAATCAGTCCAAAGTTAGCACATCTGATCATGTGTGTAATATACAACTCAAGTGGAGCGCGGCTTGAGGTCCTCGTAGCATGGTCGCAGGAAGATGAAGTTCTTTTTAGCTGGATTGTAGTGCTCATGACCCTGATAGAAAAAAAATTAACAATGTCTTTAAAAGGAGCGACTCACATTTATTTGAAACTGAATTCTTTGATTGAACTATAATTATTACATGTGACTTAGTGTGCATCACAGTGAGCCCATGTACAGTGTACATCCCGAAGATACTCCATGCTGGGATGATGGTGGATTTGGTTTACTTTACATATTGTTTGCATCATTTACGTGTGTTGTTTGGGGACGGAGAAAAAAAAGGGGGGGGGGGGGTTATGTTTGTACACACCATCACATTTTGTATATAAAATGGAATATAGTAAAATATTATATTGATAACAATGGATTCCTGCTAAGTGACACCTGACTGGAATAATTTATCAGTATCTTGATAGGTGTAGCTAGCAACATTATTACAAGAAATCTTCATCATTCTGATACAATCTTCTGATAAAGAAAAATCTTTCCTCAAAGTAAGTTGGGATGTGGCATCCGTAACTTGTAACACTGCCACATCAATATCAATTTGTGCAAGTGATACGCAAACATTTGTCTTCATGATTATTTATGTGATACAATTCTACATTTTTTGTTATTTTTTAAAGTACTTGTTTTTGTTTGCTGTCAACGAAAAGAATTTAATATTTTTCTATTAATTTCATTAGTCACTCAATATTGTTATACAAACGTATGTAACATCACGCCTGTAATCCCCGAAGAGGTAGGCAAAGGAGTTTAGAACATTCCCACGTTTCACTAGTGACGTTTACGTTCCACTATGGAATATGTGGTGAGCCTATTGCCATGCATCGGGCACTTATCCAGACTCCGAGCCACTACTAGAAAATCTAAATTAGAAAATTTAGTAGTGCCCGACCTGGGAAGCGAACCCGGGACCTCCCGATCGGCAGTCGCACTTACAACCAACACGACCAACGAGGCAGTCGAACGACGTCCCATTAAAATATATTTATAATAAATGCGTATAAAACCCTACTAGAAATTTTTCGTTAATATACGAATGACGAAAACACATTTGCCAATAATGATCAACTCTACGCCTAGTTAGATAGTGAATGTGGTCTATCCCTTAATAATAAGTTCAGAATGAAGTTTACGGCTAAAGTCTTATATATAAAGTAAGACCTCGAGGCTTATGAACAATACCATTAGACGATGTAGCGAGCAAAAAAACATGTCATTTAATTAATTAGTGAAATATAGATATTTTTCTTCGTACGTCACATTGTAGATTTTGACATTTTATTTCGTGTAAATGTTTCGTAGGTTTCTGCGGATGATACTGAATGGTAAAATATGCTATACATTTTACAGGAATTACTTGTGGATATAACAACAAAAAAATACATTTTCAATTCATTCAAATATGGTGAATGTGCCGTTACCATTAAATGTTCATTTTGTTGGAGCGAGCGAAAAATTTTAATGACTGCCTTTGTAACATACGAATCGACCATAAACACGACGCCATTGCCCCAAAAACCACAAGCCTGCAACGAAATGTACTTACTAACAGCCAGTAATGGTTCGTTTGGGGAGAGATAATGGTAACCATACTGAACTGAGCATTTATGGATGGAGGTGTGATTTGTACGTTACCTAAAAATACATATGTAAATACAGCAAAATACTGCTGCTAACTGCCTCGTTGGTCAGTAATTGTAAGCGCCTACCTCTTCGATTACAGGCGAGATGTTATAGCATAATAGAACTGTACCACGTAGAGAATGTATATACTATAAATATAAATGGAGAAACTAAATCTTAAACAATATATTAGGGAATAAATTATCATCAACGTTAAAACGAGTTCACTGTGATAAAATCTGTAAATAAATCCACCCTAGCTAATATTATTACATATGTCCCCAGATTTAACACTTCTTTGTTAACAGCAGCATTCAAATGGTAAAATTACATTGTAATTCCCCTAATCTAGATAAGAAGCTTTTTTAAAGACCAATAAAAAAATGTAAGCGACTAAGTGTTAATCTGATTTAATTCTGTGTAGTTACACGCCAGGAGTCCAATATAATATAACTGCACGAGGGAGTCCTGTTTTATTTGCCAAAAAGGGTTCTATTATTACAATAGTTACCCTTTATTTAAATTTTGAGGATTAAAATTTTTGTATTCGACAATGTGTAGCTTATAGGAACCGGTCCACGGCTATATATAATACGTACAAGCGACATGTCAAGCCATGATTCGATTATGCGATATAAATTTCTTTATGAACTCTTACAAATTTGGTTATATTAATGCATCTCTCGCAATTTTTCTCGAGGGCCAGATTTTAATTTATTATACGAAAGAGTTCGCAACTTCTTTCTCAGCTCAAGGAAATGTTGTTACAAGAAATTTCCATAAACCCTGAAACTCAAATTATGACGGAGTGACCGGCCAAATGAGTGTGGATAAGCTTTGTAGCGAACGCCCTGTTCAAATATTTATGAAAGGTTCGTGGCATAATTTTAGTTATTGTGTGTTTTTAATGAAAACGAAGTAACGATAAATTTCTCTCACTGACTGCTCATCATCAGTTCACCTCGATGGTTCTTTGTCAAAGCCATCTTTCTCATTAATTACTTAATTAGAACAGCTGTCCCGTGTTTATGTTATTTACTATTTTAATGTAAAACTGAAGGGGAATGCACTCTTGTAGTTCAACACTCAGCAGAATGTAATTACAAAATGTAAATTAATTATTACAGGCCCCAGCGATCCCAACAAAATATCGCGCTTCGTGCTCTGACGCTCTTTGGTAAGGCAAAAACGTTGCTTACAAACAATTTATAAGACATTCGACCTTCCAATTGTAATCATACAAAATTGTATCATTCAATTAGTTTATAACTACGCTAAGACAATGTAATAAGAGCTTTCCACTAAAGTAACATGTTATATTAAAATTTCATTAGAAATTGTCAATTTCTCTCACCCGTTATGATCTCTTGTTGTCAAACAATACAAATGCATTTTATACGAATTCCTAACACAGATTTAGGAGAGATCGTTTTAAACAAACGCGGAATAAATTCCTCAAGTTCTTTTCGCTACATTAAAGGGATGTTCGCCTAAGAAAAAATCGTTTTCAAATATTTATTTTGGCGAATTTACCTGGATTTTTTTGATATAATATGCCTTAGAAATTTACGCTCCGGGCGCTTACGAGGGCCTTTTCTCGTTCTCCAAATGTTAAAATCTGATTAAGAGAATTGCTCAAATATCTCACTTTCTTACTCCATGCGAGGTAATTTTGACTAAAATGTAACGCTACTTGTTCTCTTTTTCACTAAAGAATATCTCGTAATATTAACATCTTCCCGCTTCTTTATTGATTTTTTTCTGCTGTTTATTTGTCAAGTTCCACAAATTTATTTTTATTTATTTTTCCGTGATGATTTTCTATAAGTTATTATGATTCTCATTTAATTTTGTTGGCTGTCGTTACTTGATACGTTGTGTAAATCTGTTCATGAAATTATCTAACAATGTGAACAGATTATAGATAATTGGAAATTTTTTATTGTCATAACAATTCATACCAGATTTATTTTAGTACCTACCTACCAGTGGGTTCAAACATCGTCAGGGTACTTACATACCGGATAACTCTGCAATATTCTCTCCTGCGCGCAGAGTATAGCTTTAACCTTTCTCGTTCTGAGAGGAGTCTCGTCCCCATCGGCAGAAAGACAATGATAACAGTTGTCAAGCGCTGCACCCTTGTTACATTAATTAATTATTTAATGTTAATAACGAAATCAGCAACCATCCGTTTATAAAATCAGAAGAAGCCGTAAAAAAATCTTAATGTATATTTACCGTAAAAAGTCTCATTAGCTGAAACCTCTGCAATCTCATTGGTTTAATTTATGAGTTTTAATTAAGAATAAAAACGCGCGAGAATTTTCCGACTTGTTAGCCAATTCGCTGTTACGGTATTCCGTGTCGGTGCCGCAGATACATACATTGTGTCACGGTTAATTATATATGAAATATTGTGTCTAAAATAATTCTTCGAGATCGTGATACATATATTACTTGGTATGTTATCTTAACGCCTAGAAGGGTCAGGATTAAAGTATATTAGTTCATTAATTAGTTTATGCCACTCAATTTTATTGTGAAGTATTTGCTCGAGAATGTAATGAAATAATATTGTTATCACTCAACAGACATTCTAATGGCTCTAAATTCAACTTCCGGTAGCCCTGAGCTCAAAGCTGGCGCGCCTCTTATTCTTTAGGAAAATTAGGGCGTTTTAAATTAAAATAACACTGTTATGTTCGTGAAGGAACACAATGATGAAATCTGTTCTTCATAATATTCTCTAAGGCGTGTGAAATTAGCCATACCTGGTCAACGTAGCAGACAATAGCTTTAACCTTTCAAAGTACTACTATAAAAGGATGAATAATAATGAGTGTCATGATTTTTGTTTATTAGGAGTGTACTACACTCTTCTACCTACCACTTCGGAGATTATGGGCATGACATTATACGTTTTTTCCGTGATATCCGTGAATTGAATTATTATATAGTAAGAGATATGAATTAAATGTAGATAGATATATCATTGCACTGTAAGCCTCAGATATCATTACAGCCTTAGCGTTGTCTACACGTTTAAACTCAACTTAATGTAATTGTGCAAAGGGCCGGCGTGATCACGTATCTTGTTCGTGAAAAGCTGTTAATCTGATTAAAATGTGTTCCCGGGAGGTACAAGCATGTAAGCATCGACACAAAGGTATGCGTGATGGCAATACAAATCGCTCAATATATGTGTGCCTACTTAACGTAAACTAGCCAGGCTTACTCGAACGTTATGTTTACTGTTAAATAATTTATGAACTTATATCAAAGTCTATTTACACCGAATTTCGTTTTCCAGCTGGGATTAATACTGTTATTTTTGCAGTGCTCTTTGCGGGCGGTAGCGGATGACCAATTTGCGGCAGTAGCCACTTTTGACTGTTGCCTGCTTGTTTCTTAATCTTTCCACATAAAAAAAAATAAAAATGCAATAGTTAATGCTAAATTATGGTTATGTATGAAAGTATTCTAATGAATTAGAATTTATGGTTCCTTATGGCTTATGTTCACCGCTTGTACGGACATGTCTGCGTCGTCTTCTAATGTAAGTTTATAAGCTGCACTTACTTAGCCTGCGTCTATTAAATAAAGTTAATTTCAGTGTGATATTTAAATACATAAATTCGAATATAAAAGTGACAAAGCCGTGCGCTAATCAAATTAATAAGTTTGATCCAATTTTGCCAAGTTGCGACAATTGAAGATGTGGAAACGAGGTAGGTATGACTAATTTATTACGACACTTGCTGAATTACACTCGGAATAGATTCAATTCAGTTACGAAAGGGAAGACGTAAGTAGAATATATGTCTTTATCTATGTATATGTGTAAGTAGAGTAAATGTATTTAGTTATGTACTTATGGAGAGTAAGAAAGCATACAAGTGCGTAACATTACGTTGGCTCAGGAAATGACTAGCCAAGCTTTCGACGAGAACAAGGGAGGGGTTATCTAATGAAAGCTGTCAGATTACGCAAGATTTATTAATACAAAAAACGTACGCAGTAAATTACGTTATTTATAGAATCTGTTACCCATTCGCGTCCCTGCTCGTCATAATCCTTTTATCGGAGCTTTTTTTATCTTCACACCCATATTCACTCAAGGAGTAGGCAGAGGTACTCCTCTCAATCAGCGTAGTTCAATCACACGATTCAACTGTAATATTCTACGTTCCACTATGGAATAGGGGGTGAGTCTATTGCAATATACCGGGTACAAATCCAAACCCCGAAACACTATTGGCAATTCTAAGTGAGAACTATCCAAAACTTAATGAAATGCATTCTATTGACGAAATGTCACAACCAATACCATAAATATTGATTTCCATTCAACCCAACATTGCAAATTCATATAAAGACCAACCAACCAATTTGATTTATGCAGCGATTAGTTTCTATCGCATAATTTTAGAAGGTTATTAGGTTTTTTGCATATATTGTTATTATGTAGTAAAAAG
>DWDU01001988.1:0-13491 GCA_018245575.1 Jemadia suekentonmiller
AATATACTTACACTACACTCACAATATATTTATGATAACCTGATGTATATTCACAAAAATCTGAGTAAATTTAAGAAGAATAGTGACCTCCATCAACGAAATTTGAGAAATAAAAATAAATTTGCAGCGCCCGCTATTAGACTCCATAAAGTGTCAAACTCGTTTGTGGGTCTAAGTATACGTTTCTTTCTACACATATGTATATCAGGATAGTATTAATAAAAAAGAAAACTATTCTTGTGAAGTCTTCAAACAAAATTTGTTAAACCTTGTTTATAAATCTCGCTTAAAAACTTACCATACTATATATTAAATTTTTTGGCACACATTTCTGTATTTTAATTTTATTTAAAAAAAAATATATTTTCCGTTTACACCATTTGAACACTAAACAGTAAGTTATGTACTTAAAAACAAATCAATAACTGTTGAGTTTATCTTTCATACCATAACTAGTGTATTCAGTGTTAGACAGGCGCCCGGAGAGGTCACTTCCGATATTACAAGTTATATACATATTATATGTTCAGGAAATTGTGAGAAATTGTCTCTGGTTTTAAATTTAATAAAGGTGCGTATTGAGATTGTTTTTCATAAGTCAGTCAACATCATACAGTCTCCTTGTATCTCCGTTCATCAATTTGTTATATTTTAAAGTATATCATTTGAACTAATTCTTTTTTTTTGATACAATTTTTTCACTCATATACAGTTTTTCAATTCTAGTCTTAAGAGTATCTATACAATATTAGTTCAATCTCACGTTTGGTCAAGGTGGATAGAAACGAAAAATTCAATATTTGTCGCAGCAACATTATTAATCTCCGCTATTTTAACAACGACATAGATAGATAATATAAATTTTTAAAGTTAAAAATTCCTTTTTCTTATTGATTCCTAATATATCGGTGTCATATTCATTTTGTATATACTTGGAGATGTATTTCACTATACACACGTCTCGTTGATGGGCACCAGTCTGTTTAATTGAATATGAATTGTATTTATCTAGCACTTCCGTTCAGAATCCGCCAGCAGGAGTCCTACCGTCATATCTATTTATGTCTTTAAATAGCTGGACTGCCGTTTTTTATTATTAAGATGTAGGTATAGACCCAACTTTTTCTAATTTAGTAAGCAGGAGAAGAACGCAACTGTGATGGCATTCGATTTAATTTATGTTCAAGATCAGTTAGAATTCAGGTATTGTACATGATACTTTACAGTGATAGTTACTTTGTTTCAGACGATTAAGATGCCGAAGTTAGTTTTCGAGAATTGTTGTTTCTGCATCGAACTGCGAGTGGGGTGCTTTATTATTGGATACTTGGAATTGGTTAGTAGTGTTCTATTTCTTATTAATCATCATTAAAAAGGGACCCAGAAACAAATAAACGATGTCAAAGCAATTTTACATACCTACTCTATTTTACATACCTATTTTGCTTGATTTTAATCACTGACTCTAAATTTGGATTTTATTTCGCACCTATCATAAAACTTTGTAATATTAACCAAAGATTTAATAATTCTCAATTTAATTTGTTTTATTTATGTACAATATAGATTAAATAAATAAATAAAGTTTAAAATGTGTCGTACTTTGTTCTTTATTTAAGGCCATCAGGACATTTTGTACTTAGCTTGCAATTCCTGCTCAACTACTTTACCTATTTCTGCTACTATGACGAAGTATTATAAATCCTTGTTTCTCTAACAGGTAGCCAGCATTGTGGCCACTATTATGACAATTGTAATGGTAGCTAGCGGCGCCGTGTTCGCCTCGTCCTCCGACCCGGATATTCAGACGGTCGGCACTGTCATACTGGCCGTGGGTATAGTTACCATGTTAGTATTTGCAGTATTCCTGGGCTTCATCATCGCTCTTCTTGTTGGTTTGCATAAGGTAATTCATTTAAATGCTAAATTCGTATTTTCTAATTACATTATGATAAATATAATGTTTTTTAATTCTTTAAAAAACGTATGTATATTTAATACATTTGCACCGTTTTGAAGGCTTTTCAATGTTTCAAGAATTTTCTCATTTACTACAAGCCCGCTTAGGAGTGAGTTCAATACAGAATATATACATACAGAAAAAAAATATACTTCATTATATTATATGTTATTAAAAACCCCGTTATATTATATGTATTGTAATAATAAATTTTCTTTCCGAGATACGATGATCGAGTGGACTAGTTTTGATACTGTCTTTTTTTCTTTTAGAACAAACCCGGACATGTCATGGCCTATTTAATCTACAACGTGATATTTTTGGTGTTGTACATCATTTTGTTCATCGTCAATGCTGCCTACTCTCCACAAGTTGGCGACATCATATCAAGACTTGTAGGCCTATGTAAGTTTCAATTAATTTCTTTACACACCTTCATATATGTAAAAAGTTATCTAACAAATTTTCGAACTACCACAGTTCACTTCTTATTTAAGCTCTCGAAAAAAAGTTTGTTCGTTTCGTTCAAGATTTAATATTATTTAACAATAAACAATATGATTTAACAATTATTTGTATGTCATACACACTACAAGATTTCATCAAAACCATTACACGTTTTTAACAAACAAACCACATATTATTGTATTAACACCGTCTTACAGCGCTTAAAACAACTGTAACAATATTATGTAGGACGAAATGTTACTGAATAACAACTTTTTGCAATGAATGTAATATGTTTCATGTTGTATTGTTAAACTGTGATAAATCTGGCTCTCTAACTATACAATTATCCAATTATAATAGTAATAATTATATTATCTTATTTAACAGTATCACATTTTTGTCATCGTTCTAGCTAAATGGCTTTTTTCTCATATTTCCATTGCACACTAATATTTTAACCTGATGGCTTCTAGAGATATTTAATTCGGTAATTTACTTGAAATTGTCAAATTACGTCAAATAATATGTTTGAAAAATAGATGTAGCATTCTAGGTAAAAACTTGGTGTGTGATATTTTGTATTATCACATGTGCTTCCAATTTATCTTAAATAATGTCTTTTTAATGTCATCCTACGTATTAAGTAATCACGTAACATTAAAATGTCGTCAAATATTCACATTTATTAATAAGTTATTTGTGATAAATGTTATGATAAATTTTAATATTTATTTTATTGCTAGGTTTTTAACTGAATAATATTAGAATATGAATGCCTTGTTGGTCGTGTTGGTTGCAAGGGCGACTGCCGATCGCGAGGTCCTCGTTTCGATTCCCGGGTGGGGAACTCAGCTTTTTCTAATTTAAATTTTCTAGTAGTGGTTCGGAGTCTGGAAATGTGTTCGGTGTTTAGCATTGGCTCACCACCTATTCCATTTTGGGACGTAAACGTAACTGATGAAACGTGGGACTGTAGATACTACATTCCTCTGCCTACCTCTTCGGGGATTACAGGAGTGATGCTACATTTTATATATTAATTGGAGATGAAAAGGAATTTCATAAATTTCGTTTATCCATACTTATTAGCATAGTGGTGAAATTTCAAAAGCACATGAAAAACTGTTATCTTAATTAATATATCTTCTCCTCCATTTTCTGCTACAAGAGACAAGTTTGATTCTGACTGAGATGAAAGTTAAATATGTATATCACAGTCACCCCATGGTGTGTAGTCACTGCGGTCCATAAGTATCTACAATTGCTTATTTATTTATGTAGGTCTCCCGGAACGTAACTTAATTTATGTGTGTTCTTTTGTTTGTTCGTCTATTTATTAAATAAAAAGGTAAAATCACGCCTATAATTTATTACGTTCTGAAATTTATTAAACTTTACCCGAACGAACTGAATAATATCGCAGCCAATATAATAGGTTAATAAGATAACTGCAATTAAAACATATAAAGAATACATAATACATAAAAATCAATACCATAAAAACGTTCATAAAATGATATTCTATTATAGATAGTTTCAGCTAATCTGCTTGACAAAGTATATACATAAATAAAGTTACTATGCTCAAACTAAATTAAGAAAACGCTTTGTTTCCAGCAGAAAGAATTAATCAAAAGTTTAATAGATATGTAATTGTTGAACGATATCACACCAGGCTGTGTAATCCCAATTACATTATGTTTAAATACATACTTAAAAAGATGATTTTATACCTAATCATACAATAAACACTCAAGTGGAATTATCATTTAGATTCGTTTCATATACAATAAATGTGTATATTCATATGTGTTAATTTGTAATTTCTGTAATATGGTGTTGATTCATTGTGGTATCTAATATCTTTAAACGAGCAATTCTTGTATATATGTAGGTATGTATCAACGATCTCGGAAACGGCTCCAACGATTTTTTTGAAATTTTGTTATTAAGAGGTTTCGGGGGCGATAGATCGATGTAGCTAGGTTTTATTTTCAGAAAATGTTGTTTTAACCGTGTTTTCATTGAATAAAAACCTCCTACAATGTCATTAGAATACGAAGCTAAATTTCGCCACCATCTACAAAGTTAGGTCGGTCGGAAGAAGCTCGGTCGGGAAATCGAGCGCCTAAAAACGCAGAAAACCCGGGTTCAAATCTCGGTCCGATTGTTTCTTTTATTTTTTCTCTTTTTTTCGGTTTCCTTCTTTTTGTGAGAAAAACTGTTCTTGGGAACCCTAAGGAAATTTATTTATTATTTTTTAATTTGTTATGTCGGTAAGATCAAAATATATTATTCATATTTCATCAGTAACTAATTTGCATAGTTATTAGTAAATATAAATCCAAAAAAACATGATGTACTGAAAAAAACACCGAGCAAAGCTCGGTCATCCAGGTGCTAGATATTAATTAATTTTTCTATTTCTTTGTATAAATTTAAAAAATTCTTAATTTTTTGTATTTCAGTGTTCAGCATATATTGTTTACTTGTGATCCGGAGCTACTACTACGAGATGCTGGACAGGTCCACCAGAACAACCAGTGCTCAGATCTAACAGCTGGAAAATTTTGTGCTATACATTATGTACGTGTTCGTGAAAATTTATATCGTGTTTTTATGGATCATGATATTATAGTTAATATTATTTTACTATTCGTATAATATTAGATATTTAAGACCTCAATGGCTGTTTAATATTACTTTACTTTGTTATTTTAATTGTAAAATATATGAAAAAAAAGATAATATACGGGTTTTCGTATTCACAGATATACTAGCGATATGAAAATATTTTGGATAAATAAATGTAAAAATTTTTTGTTAATACTTAGATTGTTTAAATATTATATATTTCGTCAGATATATGTAATATTCAGTAAAGATATGTTGTATTTCCAACACTTTTTGTTATTATTTTGTTGAAGTAAGGTTTGTAGATAATGAAAATCCGAAGTTAAATGAACATGGCGTTGTGACTTGATTCGCGGTAAATAGTACCTATGACCAGAATTGTTGCCGTTTTGTCTTGTTAACGTTTGAGTCTTGTTATATTCCAATAAAAAAATATTTCTACTGATTATATTTGAAGCAAATTTTAATTATCTCTAAGATCTCTTGTCTTTGCGTAAGTACCCGTGCACAGCTCGCACGGACGTTACTGAAAAAGAATTATTATTAAATGTTAAATCCATTAAATAAAATTGCTTTTAATTTAACCACCTCATAATACTAACATGATCATATTATATTATGGACTATATAGTAAGTTCAAGTAAGGTCGATCTACAAATCAGTGACAATTAATTTAAATGTAAATTAAGTCTGGAGTTTTTTTTTTTAAGTCTGGAGTCTCGGAGTCTGGAAATAAGCCCGGTGCATGGCAATAGGCTCACCATCTATTCTATAGTGGGACGTAAACGTAACTGGGGAAACGTGGGACTGTTCTACATTCGCCTCCCTACCTGTTTGGGATTACAGACGTGACGTTACTTTATTTTAAATCATTTGTATCATCGATGCGATTGGATTAATTCTCATAAGCGTTAATATTGCATCAAATTACTTTAAATTTGGGCTTCTCCTATCATTAATGATTTTAAAGTGTTACTTCTAAAGAGTATAAAACTTCTAAAGAGTATAAGAGATTCTGAATAATTTCATACATTTCGATGCCTACCGTTAATAAGGTACACAATAGATAAAAAATTTATTATGCGAAAACCATACAAATATGCAGCGCTGCAAAATAATAATAATAAACCTAATAAGTCTGAAAAATAAGGTAAGTTGATACAAGTCAAAAGATTTATGAAAATCTGCTTTCAGATACATTTACGCATATATTGACATCGCCAGAAAACTCATTGATTAAAATTCCAGACTAACTGACGCCGTCTACGACAAAGATTGTCAATGTCAGAAGCGTCGAGAAGTGTATTATTTAAATTTGATGTTGATCGATTGTAAAGTTAACTTTATTATCCGAGTTCTCTAATAATAGTATTTCAGGGCAACTTTTTGCATAGCCACCTGACTTCAAAATAAGTACTATCTGTGCTCTGGTTACCAGACTGTCAATGAACAACTTGGGCACAATACTTTTTAAATATTTCCAGATGTTGTCCATAGGTTGTTGCCTTGCTCCAGATAGTCTAAAAGGCAGATCTACAAAAAAATATCAACAAGATATCACCCGTTTAAGAATAAATGCGCAGAGTATTAATTGAACAGTCAAGTACGCGGTAAACAAGGCAGTACGAAATAACAATGATTATTTTATGACGTAACAAGTTCAGCTTTCACTGGTGTACAATATTCTTGGTGTAATACATTATTTTCATTATCACCATAAATAATTTAATATTATTCAGTTTTTATATAACGTCGTACCAAAATGAGACCTTTTGAAATAGATATTAATGATTTTGCTTCCATTAGCGTTTAGAAAATTGCAACATTAAACGTAGAGTCATCAATTTGATTTTTGCCTTTCCATCTAATTAAAACGTAATAACGTTTGTGAAAGAATGGATCACGATAGTATTATTAAAGTATATACACATCAAAGGTTATTTTGTTACATCCGACATGTACAAGTACGTATTAGACGTTCATTATTTGTACTCGTATGTACGGTCACATCTGCGTAAAATATTCTATGTTCCATTTGGGCATGCGAACCTTACTAGCGAAATTTCAGTTCACCCCGCGTCCACTCCGCAGCATCACACACTGTGCTTAAAACATATATATAAGCGTGTCAATAAAAGGTAAATATCTTTATAATTATAAATTTGTAACAGTACTGTGATATTCTAATTTGCAATTCCGTAAGTAATGAAAATTGCTATTATGCCCTTTTTTAAATGTCACTGTTTGTAACGGTTAAGGAAAATATCGTAAGGTAAACTGCACGTTTTAGAGTTTTCCACACTGTGCTCTAGAGCTTGTGAAGTCTGGCAGCTCATAGTTGCCCAGCTTGACAGATTGTAGCCTAATCTTTGCTGCTCTGAGTGGAGACCGCGGCTACTGGTACGACGTACGAGGTTGATGATCATAATTTGCAATGTTAGCTTTCAAAACTGAAAACTTCTTAGTAATATAAATTGCTTTTATCAACTTTTCAAAAATAACAACCGGTGTATACGAAAGTTCGAATTTAATATTGAATTTTAGACAAATCAGCTACATTTCATTAAAGATATAAATGTAACGGAAATTATTGGAAAGGGATTGCTTATATAATTCAGCTGAAAACGCAAGTTTTTTTGTTAAATCAAAATTGTGACTCAGCGTTCGAAAACGAAACGCCGAGAAATGGTTACTGAAACCTGAACCCGATATCTGTTAAATTCAACCCTAATATAAGTATTTAGAAATTTATATTACAATAAAACATTGTGAAAACTATTAACATAAGAAGTTTTCTATATACATTTCTATTAATTATATGTTAATTATTTGGTTTAGACTATGAATAACGTGTAAGAGATTTTGAGGTTCATTTATTTTCCAGAAAGTTTGTAATCATCATGGGTCTGCCGCAGCTGGAATCATGTTGTGTTGTATTTGATCTGAAGACGGGTAACATAATAATGGGATGCATAAACGCGGTAAGTAATTGGATTCGTTGGATGGATGGATTGATTCGTTTTCTGTCTATTTAAAATTTAGTCCTACTTGACGTAACTCCATATAAGTACATTTAAGTGGGTAAGCAAAAAAGCATATGAGCAACAAAAAGTGAAAGATTAATTTCGACAGTAAAATAAAGAACAATAGGAAATAAAATAAAAGGAAAAAAAAGAAGAAAAACATTTTTTTCCTGTTTAGGAAAGCCCAAGAAAAGTCATGAGAACCAATATTATGGAGTCCCAAGATATAATAGTATCTGGGAGTTGTATGTACATTACAGATAGGGTAAGTGGGTAAGAATAGTATATTATAAAGACTATATTATTATACAGTACTGTCAGATTAGTATTTAGGCTTGAATTAACGTATGCTTTTGGTACCAATACGTACCACTGATTATGTCCACAGACCTGGTGTTAAAAAATCCGTATTGGAATAGTGTGGTAAATGTGTACTCTAGTTTCCTAATTATCTTTCTGATGCTTACGTTTCGAAGTTATAATCCTTTTGTGCCTTTTATTTCTTAGTTTTTCTTTTATTTTCCATCTGGAAATCAACGACCTGTTCTGATTGAAACGTCATTATGGCGCATATAGTCAACCTAATTTATCCGAATAGAATTAAAAATACCTATCCACATACACATTTAGTCACTTAAGGGCAATCTCACAAAATTAACTTTTTCACTGACTACATTTATTGCAGGTGCTTTCCTTCATTATGACGATTATAATGATTGTGGTGGCGTGCATGTTGGCGCCGTTGGAATCGGCTGCCGTAAACAACAGCCCAGTTGACGCTGCCTTGGACGAAACTGATTTGAACGCTCGAGCTGCCGCCATCGGTGTATATGCTATGTCTATCATCCTGGTCCTGATGTTTCTCGCCAAGTTCTGCTTCGATGTATTATTCGTCTACGGTGTAGTGACGGTAAATTGATTGACAATACTAACTTTTCAATGCTTAAATCTGGTGTTATGTTTTCATAGCATTTCATGTTCAATTCCTGCTTAAGGTTAGTACATATTTAACTAGAGTCCTATATGTCAGGTTTAATTAGGTATTTAATCCATTACAGACTGATTTTTTGTATTGCAGGAGCGAGCCGGCATAATCCGAGCGTATTTCATTATGTGGATAGTATTTTTCTTGCTATCTATGTTCACGTTTTTCCTCAACGTGGAGCACTACTCTGGGGGACACATCTTCATGGAACTTGTCTATATTAGTAAGTACCTCGGACATGTTGAAGTTTAGATCGCTTTTTTCTGTTAAATCAAGCCCAGTCAGATTCAAAGATCAAACACTATTTCTTATAGCTTTGATAAGTTCTGTGCCATTGTACCGTCTAAATGTTTTTAACATCTATCTGTGGAGCGTGTGACTCCATTACTATGAAACGACTGAAGTATACTGTATCACGCTGTTTCAGTGCTGAACCGCGGCAATAAAAACTATTAATTAATACATGTGTCGAATGGTTTTAAATAATTTAATAGTGAATTTTAACGATTGTTCTCCAGTGATACCTACTGATATTGATCAATTAATGTACTCTTCTAAACATGGAGATTTTCGTAAAGATGTTCCACAATGAAAGAGGCGAAAGCATGCAGCGTTGCTTAACTTTACTAATTAATTACTTGCGATCTGCAACCGTGCAAATGTCTTACGAAATGAACAATGCCCAATGGTTCCAAAATATTATATCTTATGGCTATACTTCATTAACGCATTAATTAGAATTATGATATGCCTTCGAGCATCTGATTACCAAATAAAGGCTTGATGTGGTGTGAGATCAGGTATAGGACTGTTCTCGAAAAAATACTCCGTGAATCTCGCTACAAAAAGATTATTACATCGAATGTAATATTTTATATTACATTATTATGTAACGTATGTATATTACATTACACTGGTTTGTTTTGTACTAGGAAATTAGGACAAGAAGAGGTCAATGAATGGTCAATTGTGAAGACTAAATGTTAGTCGTTAGTTTTCTCGCTCGCTCTTTAGTCCGTTTTTCCGCTACATTAATTCACATATCTTAATCCAAATGAGCTGGCTGGGATGGGTTAATAGCGCGAACAAAATATATACGCTTTTAACTCTATATCAAAGAGCATTGAGCATACAATGTCCGCGTGTAATAATTAATTATTAATCATTTAAGATTAAATATCACTTGAAGTTAAGGATGAAGGAAAACATCATAGGAAATGTGTACCTTATGGTTTACCATAAAATTCTTTACGACGCATGAAATTTGTCAACCTACACTTGGCCAGCGTGGACGATTGTGGCTTAATTCTTTCTCAATATGAGAAAAGGGATTGACAATGATGCAAATCTGATAGTACCTGATTCGGAATCGAATCCAGGATGTCTCGAACAGTATTCGAGCTTGCACCCACTCGCCTAACGAGGCAGCCCGCATTTTAGTATTTGTAATAATTCATTGATTTCTTTTCAGGTCTCAATGTGTATGCTATTCTTCTCAGCAACAGTTTCTATCGTCTTCTCAATAGCCGAGAAGAAGTGTGAAGCATTTAAAGACCTTGAAGGAGGTACCAGCTATATAGTTTTTTTATTCGATTTGACTAATTTTTCTCCTTTCTACTTGATTTTTGGTTTATGTTCATATATCTTAACAGTCTGAACTGAACCAGAAACAGTGGTGTTATTTGGCCACATGCTATGTTGATACGTATGACTGTACGCGTATGAGTTCACTGTACAACAAATAAAAGTTAATGAACTGCATGAAACAAAATAACGGATTTAATGAGACCTATCATAAAATAGTTTAACGTTAATAAAATAAATAAATTGAGTTGAGAGACGTTTTAACTACAAAGAAAACAAAAATTTTAAAACTAGACATACAACTGTAATTTTCAACCAACGATACATTTTTCGTTCAACAACAGGACAATAAATATAAGAAGATGGAGGTATAATTATATTTTGCCAGCAATCCCGGATAGTAATAATCGTAGCCACTTCTCTTAAAATATTCATCGCAGAGAAATTGTTGACACCTTGTATCGATTTGCTTATAGGTATTGTCTTGAATAATTATCATATACTTTAAAATAGTTTATCACCTGCCTTATCACCTTAGTGACACTATATAGAAGACATTTCTTTAAGAGTTATACATGACCGATGTACATAGCTTTTTCATTTCTACATTTTTACTTTACTAATTGTTCCTGTGTACTAATTTATACTTTATAAAAAATTAAATTTATGTAATTTAATGTTAATTGAACTGCTTTAATATTATTAAACTTAAATGTATGTAATCGTTTCTTTAATAATGTAAAATGTTTCTCTGTTATTGTTGTATTATTAAATATATGTGTTGCGGAACCAATTATATGCGGAATTACCGTTAACGGTACAGTTCCACCTGTGTTTGAAGTTATGTAATTATTCAAATTTTTAAAACGTATGTTATGAAATTGATATGATGTATTCGTTGTTTGTTGATGTTAGTAGCTATATAGTAATGCTTCATTTATTATATGTATGACGGTATATTTACAAAAAATAACCATCGCTTTTTGAGCAAACGCCCTTATCGACTTGTATATTGAACGTTATAAATGTTAAATTATTATGTGAATGTTACATTTTCTAATAAAACATTGCTGTCTAATAATCTTGTATATTTTTCATGTACATATATTTTTAA
Organism: Jemadia suekentonmiller; assembly: GCA_018245575.1. Classification (NCBI taxonomy): domain Eukaryota; kingdom Metazoa; phylum Arthropoda; class Insecta; order Lepidoptera; family Hesperiidae; genus Jemadia; species Jemadia suekentonmiller. Next base: position 11,751 of record DWDU01001988.1, read on the forward strand.
AATGAATTAGACAATATTTAGGCTGTTTACCTTAAATCTTTAAACCTGTGAAATCTGGATGAGTTTTGGGTCAGGAAAAATTAAAACGGAAATTATATTATCTTTGCGTATTTATTTCAATCGAGACGTTGATTTGCTTGGTTTCATGATAATGTCGTGTCTTATATAGACCTATGGTAATGTTAGTGTACATTTCTTACAACAAATGCGAGGTATGACACATACAAACGTAGGTAGGTACTAGTACCATTTATAAGATACAGCATCAAGAAATTCACTCAATCTTCTATTAGCAGCCGAAGATCTGAGGAACTCGAGGTATGGGTTTCTTCAGCAAACGCTTCCTGGCTCATTGAGTCGTAAGTTTTGCTAACTACAAGCAAACTGTAGGCTGAAGCAACTGAAACCGTATAAATATTAGTGCTGTATAATGTATTACAATAGATTACGTTAAATTACCCTGAAACAGTGGTCGTTGCGAACGGCGGGAGCTCATGTAAAAGGATCGCGGACTGTTCAGAAAACGGTCGGGACATTTGGATTCATCGTGTATAAAGCTTATTACAAAACTTCTAATAGATATTACCTACATAGTAAAAAAAGGTTCCTGTTGACAGGATATTTAGAGGAAGACGTCCTAGAATGACTTCTAGACAAAAGCTAAAAAAAGAATGAAATAAAAGGATGCAATAGAATAATACATACCAGTCCACGTTAGAAGGAAAATTGCAAGGTACCAATGAAATTTAATGAATGAAAACAGTACACCTAAGACGAGAAGGATGGTCGCCTGCACGCCGAAGGACAGGTAAACTACGACATAACCAGGTTTTTTCTGAAACAGAAGATAAGTGCATTATAATTACAATAATATTTAAAGGAATTTTATTTCGAAGATAGTTTGTACACTACTGCACTTCACGAACTTTTTGTAGTAACCTCTAAAATTACATAAATATCATATTTATATACTGTATTGAGACTTCAATTATAACTTATCACCACACCAAATTGCAATTTGCTTCATTATCAAACAAGAAACGAATAAACATTTCAAAAACTATTCTTTAGAACAGTGTTCCTTAAATTCTGGTCCGCAGACCCCTGCGGGTTCGCGAGTATGTGTTTGGGGGTCCGCCGGCTAATAAGTTATAAAAATAATATAATATAATAAAAATATAAAAATATTTAATAAATAGATTCCGATTCAATTAATAAATAGAGACCGATACTGACCGACTTGACCTGACATTAACCCATGTATTACAAATTTAGTTGCATAAAAGCAGCTCCAACTACAGTATTTTTAATTTTTATTAAACAGTATTTTTTTTTTCAGTTCTAAAATAAACTATCCTAAATTTATTCCTGTTTTTATTAACGGTGTCCTTGAAATTGCGCATGATTTTCTAGGGGACCGCGGACTGAACAAGGTTACTTAATCTTAATATATATAAATCTCCTGTCACGATGTTTGTCCGCGATGAATTCCTAAACTACTAAACCGATTTAATGAAATTTTGTAGATATGTATTGTTTGTTCCAACTTAAAACATAGGATAGTTTTTATCTCGATTAGAATAAAAAAAAAATTCATAGATAAAAGTTAATATTAATTATCAATGGACGGCGCGTCAGTAAGAATTACACACTTTTCCTCAAATAACTTTATTTTTAGGTTGAGTAAGTATTCAATAGATGGCGCTGTGATCCAATTTAAAATATTTTTTCCAATTGCTGC